>CM065489.1:49875598-49945530 GCA_004115045.4 Sinella curviseta | reverse complement strand
ATTGTTCGTGTTATGAGTGAAACGGTATATTCGTAATTAATATTGTCAATGGTTCTAGTAAACGGATTGACCCAAATCAATTTAGAGCGACAGCTTAACCCGCGACGATATTGACATTTGCGGGTAAATCTAATTAAACGAGACCAACAAATAATTACATAGCCTATAATATTGAGTAATTAAATTTTCTGAACTATGCCGCTATAGCGCTATTTCCTGATTTCTTTTAAGGGGTATTGAAACAATTGTATTTAGATTGCGAATTGCCTCATTAGCGTAGCTAAAATTTATTTAGGGGATGATTCCTTACACCTTTTATTCAATTCAAATAATATATGCACCAACATTCTTCCTGAAACTGCACTTGCATCAGAGCAACTAATACTCCAGCAACTTTATTTCCTACTAACCTGAGGCAGACACGAGGCATATGAAAATCAATCATTGTAAATTGGCTTTCCAGTAAAATTAAATGCAGGAAATTATAATTTTTGTAATTCATTTTTGAAATTCAATATCTCATACAATAAAGCTATTTTGGATGAATTACAGTTTCAAAAAGATTCAGTTGAGATCTTGATCAAATAAATGACTACATTTCATGAAGCTCATACTTCCGGGTTGTTACGAAGAATTCAATTTTAAGTATTAAAAAAATCACAAATTTTACATAAGACAATCACATGTGGGATCTATTGAGTACATGAATAATTCAAAATTTGTAGCTCATCTTGGCGTGTATCATGTAAGAGTGAGTGGGACGGTTAATTAAATGAATACGTTGGTGATATCAAAAATTGTTTCTCACGACACCGTTTTGGCTTAACAGATATCACGGCATATCACCCAAGTTGTATTTCGACATGTTCATTCCCTCTAATTACTATAGTGAACAATTCCAACGTCAATGGATTTCGATTGTGTAACCGATTTCATTTCCTTGAAATGAACTAAATACTAAATTGTCAAGTAACCAGAGAAAGCGTTTGATTCCTATTATTTTTACCTATCTGTGTTGTTTGGATTTCCAATTATACCCAACACACATCATTACACACTCCAACAGTTTTGGTTAAGTTAAAATGGAACTTCATTAACTGTAGTGCAAAGTATTCTAACAAGTATTTACATATCCCCACAAAAAAATCCAAACGCCATATATTTGAAAAAAAATTATAAATTGAATTCATTTAATTAAAACTCATATATAAAGGGTACTTTGATAACATTGTAATTTTTTATATGGGACCCAATTATTTTGATCAAATGGCAAAATTGTCCAATTTTGAACAAAATGAAAAACGGTCAGTTAATATATTTATTGATAATCAAAATTTTATTTGCGAGAAGCATGAAAGAAACTGTAACCCAGTATGTGAACTAAAACCATGATGTAAATTAACTTGCTTCAAATATATTTGCATGGTTGTTGCAGTGGTTACTTCGGGGTGGCCCCCAACAATTTTCCCCACCAAAGGACTGCCTTCATGACAAAATTCGGATCATTGCCTTCTTCCTTGTATTCTGAAATCACCAAATTTCAAAGAAACAGCATAATGTGCTGCTACATGACAAACTTGGGCTCCTGTAAACATAACACAATAACAAGGTTTTGTACCTGAACTGGATGCCGTTTCCGCGAATTGTGTTGACCTTTCATGGATCCTATGACCGGATCTGTCTCCTGGCGTTAGAGAAATGTTCATATTAATGGTATTTACGATTGCAGGAATAGTAGCAGATTTGATTAACTTATCGGTTTTGATAATCGTAAAATGTGTACCGGTGTGGTTAGATCTGTCCTCGGGATCTGGAAGTAGCCAGCCGGTGAAAAGCTTACGAGCTTAAAGTAATGAAAATAGCCAAATTAAAACTGAGAAGGGGTCAAAAATATGCCTGTCAATAAAATTATCATTTAGGTATACCAAATGTTATAAAGTCGTCCTTTTTATCTTCGGGTGGGGCTTCAGTTGTAAACGTCCACGCTCCGATTATAAAATCTGAACGCGTACTTCTCCCAAGAACGCAATTTCCAGCCAAAACACATAGGCCCACAACCACAAGAAAATACGAGGTCATTATTCCGCTACCTGTCCTAACTTTTAACGGAATTTCTTTGACAGGTCTTGAGTCTTGTCAGCTACGGCGGCAAAAAAAGCTAAACGAGTGATCCGAGAGAAGGGATGTGAGTGGTTACTTACAGAGTTTGCGATAATCAAAATGACCTTCTTAAGAAACATTCATGTTAATTATATTAATCACCGCACAAAAATTTAATTAATTAATGTGCATAAACAAATTGCTAGTCATTAGGCTGCAAATGTTTATATATCGTTGATGTAACTTTTCAGAACAATGCAAGTTGATTGCGTAAGCCATGTTACGTATTTCACTTGATATATTATGATTCCCTGCATACCGACATTACTATTTTCTATAGTATCTCATCTGTAAAGCAGTACAATGTTACGTGAATACCGTTGCGTAACGCAAATCTGAATGAGAATAAAAATGCACACATTCACGACGTGACTCACGCAGCCATTCAATATTTTGACATTTAATGTCTGCGTAGAGTTTGTGTTATCATGAACATAGTAGAATGAAGTCTGAGGTGGATCTCACAAAGACACGTCTAGTTATAGCTAGCTTACAATATGATCGTTTGGCCTACTTGACGAATTACTAACATCGAGACTGTCTGACAAGAGACAGATAATCGAATATGAACAAATGAATGATAGAGTAAGACTATTCTGAATCTGCCTGCCAAGCTAGCTTGCATTCACTACGAAAACTATGTTGCTGTTGCGTAGTTATCTTTTTTCTTTCAAGAATTATTGACGCGGTAGTATGTAGCCAGCAAAGTGTCTCATTTGCGGAGCAAAAGTTAATTCGGCAGATGATGATTTACGCTTTGTATTCAATACCAATTATATATGCACTAATACTAGCCACACTGCATACTAAATTGCTACATTGACCCAAAACCTACTTCAGTAGGTAGGTACCAGGTGCCACGGAATCAGCCAGCCAGCAACGTAGACTCTTCCATTATATTTGTGAATCTAATTTATTGCCCATCAGACAATACTACGCCCTCCAACTGTTTTGATTATTAAGTTAAAATGAAACTCCATTAACTATTGTGCAAAATGTTCTAGCAAAGATTTGCATATCATTAGAAAAATTCCAAACGCCATATATTTGAAAAATAAATAAATTGGATTCATTTAAGTAACACTCATATATTAAGGTAACTTTGATTACACTAATTTTTATATGGCATCCAATTATTTTCAACAAATGGCAAAGTAACCAATTTTAAATAAAGTGAAAAATTTTCATACAATATTTATTGACAAACAAATGCTTATATGCGAACAGCCTGTAGGGAACTAACCTTGTATGTGAAATAAAAACACGAAATAAATTAACTTGCTTCAAATATGTTTGCTCGGTTGTAGCAGTGATATATGGTTAGTCCGACGTGGTTTCAAATAATCTGCCCCACCAGAGGACTGCTGTCATTATAAAGTTGGGCTCCTCATGTTTCCCCTGATATTCTGAAATCACAAAATTGAAAACAAACAAAATATACCGCTACGTGACAAATTTGGGTTCCAGTTTACATAAATCAATAACAAGTTTTTGTACCTGGACGTGTGGTCATATCCGCAACTTTTGTTGACCTCTTATATACCCGACTACTTGACATGTGTCCTGAAGTTAGAAAAATATTCATATCAGCGGTATATAGAATTGTTGGAGTACCGGCAGATTTGATTAGCTTGTCGGTTTTTAATAAATAATTATATAATAAATTATATACCGTTGTAATGAGATCCGCCAACGGGATCGGGAAGTAGCCAGCCGGTAAAAAGCTTCCTAGCTAAAAGTAATGAAAATAACCAAATTGAAACTGCGAAGATTGAACATATATTTCTATTCGTGAAATTGATATTTTGGATTACCAAATGTAATAAATCCGTCCTTTCTAGCATCCGTTGTCTCTTCAGATGTAAGTGACCTCGTTATTCTTGGATTATTTACATTGGCACTTCGCCCGTAAACGGAATTACCGGCCAAAACGAACATTCCAGTAAACAATAGAAAATATTTGGTCGACATTGTTCTACCCTTATTACTTAAATTAGGTTTTAACGAAATTTCTGTTTGACAGTTCAACGGGCTTATCAGCTACGGCGGCAAAAAACGCTAAACCAGTGATCCGAGAGAAGGGATGTGAATGGTTACTTACAGAGTTTGCGATAATCGAAATGACCTTCTTACGCAATATTGATGTTAATTATATTAATCACCACACTACAATTTAATTAATTAATGAGCATAAAACAATTTGTGATTCATTAGGCTGCAAATGTTTGCATATCGTTTACATAACTCTTCAGAATAATGGTAATTGATTTCGTAAGCTATGTTACGTATCTCAACTGCTGCGTAATGATTGCCTACATTATTATTATCTATGGCGTCCCACACATATAAAGCAGTTCAATGTTACGTGACTATGGTTGCGTAACGCAAATCTGATTGGGAATAAAAATGCACACATTCGCGACGTGACTCACACAGCCGATCAATGTTTTCACATTTTTGTCAACTACGAAATGAATTGATGCACAATACCTCACAGACCCGACACCGTCCCAGACTTTCTGTTGTGTAATACATTCCACCAAGCAGATACTCGGAAACTTTTGGGCGGTTGCATTAAGTACCTGAGCTCTCTAATGGTTTCGACTTTGACTTGACACAAACGTAGCACCTTGCATTTGACGTAAACAGAAAGTGAAAATATGATACATGCACGTGGAGTCCCCGTCCTTATGCAAGAAATCCACGAAATGACCGTAAAACTATCCATACGACAATTCAGGAAACAATGTTGCGTTCAGCATATTTATGCATGCCCATCATTCAGATCTTAAAACTAGTACTGTTATAAAGGGTGTCCCGTTAATTGAGCCACCCTTTTCAATGTTACACTACTTCATGTGAAATTTGTCAATGGCCATGAGATTTCTACCGTATATAGGCCTGTGTTTCTTCTTTCGATCAATCATATACCTATTTTCCTACGATGTGACCAATCAAAATTGTGGATGTACAATCAAAACCTTCTTCGAATCTATTGTTCAGGCCATATAATGTTATGATTTCGCTGCATGTGTTATCGGCAATAACGTACCAAAGTGAGACAAAAACAAATTTAGCTGAACAGTCATCTTATCCACTTAGACATAACAAGTAAATTTACTGCAATGTTACGCAATTAAATCAGTATGCCTCGATGACCCAGAAAGTTTTTCACAACCAACGCTGCTACCAAGGAAAATGTTCAAACTAGTTTCATAGGACAGAGGAAAAGTTATAAAAGCATGGCATTTTGGTACCCCCTGAAGTCAAGGTGAACGCCATCCATGTACAAATGCATATCCAAACATCAAAATGATCGCCATAACATTCTGCACCCAGCACAATTGCAATACGTAGTTTTTATCCCGTCACATTGACAAGAGGGGGCCTCTAAAACATGAATAGCTAGGTTGGAGAACCAGTAGGATATAGAATAAACGTGTTAGCAGATTTTTGATGCAATCAAAATCATTTCATTTAAAATATAGTAAGCACAGAAACTTGCAATAAAACGATTTCACTCGTTCAGTTGATTTTGGACAACAATTTTCAAATTTAAACTAAAATACAATATCAAAATATTGTCCATGCTTTCGCAACAACGCATATCGATTATTTTACATTTCAAGCCTTGGAACTGTTTTTTGTAATTTTGCCACCATCGATTTTTGTTTCGGCTTCTTAGTCTGGTATCGACTTTTTGTAACATCCTGGGAATAATTGGGTTGGTATTTTCATTACCACAGGAGCATAGTTAATGCTGCTGCCTAAAATTGTCGATTGTATACGCTATGGGCTCAGAAAATTTCGTTGCGGTGCATTAGGCTAGTGACTAGAATGAAAATCGTACTCAACTTTGAAGCGTGAATTATTATAATGGTGAATCAGTTTTGCAACAAGACTCGCATTTTTATACTGTGATTTGGTAACGTTGGGGTTGGATTTGCCGTAAAAAAAGTGCAATACAAATTACTATTTAAGATCATATTCAACTTTTTGCCAAAATGCGACTGTCTTTAAATAAAGGATTCCATCGCCTAAGTATTAGGAGGAGACTTATGTTCGCGCCACTTGTAGTTGCTCTCTTTACACTTCTTCGTTTTGTTCACACTCGCAGTTTTAACGCAAAAATAGAAACTTCATTCTACCAATCTAAAACAATATCTCCGAGGTCGCAATTCAATCAAACGCCCAAATATTTCCACGAGCACTTATCACTGTTCGAAAGCTGCTTGGTGCAAATAATTAACTATGAGGGCATCGACATTATTCCACCTTCCGCCGATACGAAAACAATCCCGCTTGTCCTCACACGGCTCGACGCAGTCAAGATCACATTTTACAACGGAAATTCGTATGTTCTGCAATTTCCGTTCGAGAAATTGACTCTCCGGAATGGAACGAGTGAGCGCAAAGCTGTGCGGAAATTGCTAAAGGCCAAATATAGTAACAGCAGAACCGAATTTACAAAAACTGCAGTCAGAACTAAATCATGGAGCTGTGAAACTCACATGCACCTATATCCTCCAGAACTGGATGCACCCAAGTCGGACCTGCTATTCACAAAATATGAGCAATATTCGATATTCGATTTTGCCCACCTATCAGTCCAATTTTGGAAACGATCGCCGCGAAATCAGCGAGGTCTCGCAGAATCGCGTTCAATGTGTCAATTTGAAACGTTAAATCGCTACGACGTTCTAATTTCGCGGAAACACTACACTGGAAAACAAGCCTGGATCAACGGACTTGCCCTCTATTCTAGAAAATTGAAGGGCTCTCCGACCGGAGGCTGGGAACTTTTGCACTGGGTCACCAAGCGGAACGAAATCACAAAGGTGCTCCTGTTTTGCCACTACTGCCACAAATGTAAGTCGTTTGACGCTATTAAAATTTCCACAGGGTACACTCGCAGCCTTACTAGATTTGCCGAAGTCATCAGCAAGTTTAATAATGATAACGCGGAAAACATAATTTGGAAACTTGCGAACATGGGACAGCGGTGGAAAACTGGCAGATTTATGCCTCACTTGGGGAATAAGTATCCAGTGAATTTTGACATAAATGATCTTTACCTGTTCGGCAACCACATTTCCGACTATTCCAGATACTTTTGGCAGCAGCGGCTTATGTACTTTTTGTTGGGCAACTCAACATATCAGTACCACGGTTCGCCGGTGGAAAACTACTACAAATCAGAATTTTGTAAAAAACCAAGCAGGAAACGTATGTGCGGGTGCAGGGAGTTGGATGCAATGCGGTATCCTTCAATGATAATGATTTCGGACGACACCAAAATACCGTGGCATTTACCGCTCCAGGAAAAGAGGATTGTGTTTGCAGCCTGTGGCCATTTGAGCGGGTTGACTCCATTTCGGGAACTCTTTTCGTCTTACGACGTCTACATCTGGTGCACAATTATCTTGTATATTGTAGCGGGTGTTCCTGTAGTTCTGGTCGCTATGGACCTGTTTCTTAAATACGCCAGGCGTTCAGCTGAAATATTACTTTCAGTTAATCAGGTATTTCGAGTGTACATGTCCTATGCGTTCCATTCAATGAAATCGCTGATTGAGCAAGGCTTTCTGGATATTACTGATGAGCGCAAATATTACCATCGCTGGGTAGGCTCGTCCATTTTGCTCATGACAATAATTTTGAGTAACGCGTACAAAGGGGAAAATATCACCAACATTATTAGTCCGCTTGCACCCATCCCGTATTCAACATTTAAGCAGCTTGTCAAACACCAATTCAAAATATACTCAATCATGTCTGTCGTCTATGGAAGACGAATGAATTTGGAAATGAGGTGGACAGAATACAGGAAATGTACGCCATGTTTTAACCAATCCGGAATACACTGCTTTCAAATGAATAGCACAAAAGGGGATGTCAGGAAGGAGGACACAAAATTTGGATACATGTCTCATCTCGTCAACACTTTATCATATGGATACAGTGACTACGAATATTTGTCCGGATATGGTGCCCCATTTGGCTATGGATGTAACACAAATAAAAAGTTCACCGACCACGATCAGTTTCTGTTGAATCATAGCGGCATGCTACCGCCCACCTGGGAGTTTATGAAGAAACGCAAAAAGTCAAGATACTCATTTCTCGAGAATTGTGATGAGATGGGGAGGGTGGCTCTGTTGGATGACGAAGGGAACATGATGCATTTGAAGACAAAGTACAACTTTTATAATTCTGAGGAATATCGAGGGGATATATCTTTCTCCGATGAGGTAATTGCCAAGCAAGTCGTCGCTATCACGTTTAAAGGGTGGATACCGCCTAAAATAATTGGCAGAATGGCAGCATTGTATGCGTCAGGGCTGCCTTCATATCATGACGGTTTTTGGAAGGGGTACTACAATGGCAGGGGCATGCTTGTGGATTTCCCAAATTTTTCTGAAAAACATGCTGCGATTCTGAGAGGAAACATTAAAGTGGTGTTCGTCGTGTTTCCGGTTGGATTGGTGCCTGCATTAGTGGCTCTATGTTTTGAGGTTCAAGTTCAAAAGGGATTCTGGAAAGTTGTGACTGTTATGTTTACATTTTTGGTCTACCTTGTTTCTCGAGTCCGAATGCTTGCAAATATGCACTGGAGGCGGAAATCAAAATGTCGAATATTAATAAAATGTGTGGGGTGGTGAACCGTGGTTGTCAGTAACTTTAATCATTTGATTTGAGATTGCAAGGTTATGGATGTATAACAGAAACGAACACATTATCACCTCGTGCTCATCTTAACGAAGGAGAAGATTGTTTCTTTAGAATGAAATAAGCTTGCTTACAAAAATAGTCCTGTCTGTCAATCAATATCAATATATTCAAAAGCATGTTCATTTCCAGAGCTCAATCCATGAACAACGTAATACAGAGAGCAAGGATTATATTTTTGCCGTACAGGTTACAACATTCCTCTCAAATCATTTCGCATTCAGAATAATCAATTTTACTCACGTACTCATATCATAAATAAATTAAAAACTCAAACGCAATAGCATACCACATCGCAATGCGAGACTGTTAGGAAAATGTGGAAGCTGTCACAAAATTTCAACGCAGAGCTGACAGGCAAATACTTTTGGGAAAATAAACGGAATGCGTCAAATGGATGCGATATTTGATTCCACATTCATTGTTCTCCGGTCTCAATCCTGATGAAACTTTGCTGTCTGGATTCACGTAAATTATACGAAACACGACCAGTACGTGGGATGCAGCATGAAATTAAAATATGAAGATTATCAGTGGGTAGTGATTACCTTTATACATTTTATCGTATATATAGTGGAGAAGTGATTCAGTGAAGACTCACATTGACTACTTTCTCTCCAACAGAGCTTTACTGCGCATAAACGCTGGTCATCTGAAAATATCTAAACAATTTAATTATGGTCAGGAAAGAGTTAATAATCAGTTGTTATGTGCTTTGTTGCCTATCATTTTGCTACGGCGCAGTGGTAAGTTTATTCGTTACATTGAATCAGTTATCTCAACCATTCCGACTAACTAAAAAAATGTATTATTTTTCTAGATGCTCCCCGTGCACGAAAATAGCGAGAATGACATTTCTGCTAATCGAGAAGGATTTTGCCAGCTGCTGGAAGACGACGCTGCTCCAGGAGAATTGGAAGAATTAGATGAAGGACAGTTTTACGCTTCCATCATGTCACTCCCACCGAATCTGTGTCTAAGGAAACTCAGCACACCAGGCTACCAGGGACAAAAGCCGAAAAACGTTTTCAAAATACTCTGGCTTTTAAGAAGCAATCCAATCCAAGTATTTGGAAATGCCCCATACGGTGACCAGATGAGACTTGAAAAATTCATGTCGTGTGTACAGGACTACATCTTGAGAGAATGCTCGCCTGACAGGAAGCCAAAAAGGAAAAATATTTTCCACCGCAATTTCGGTGGATTGAAACGTATTGGACAGTAAGTGAAGGAAAACGTTTCTTACAGTTCTTTGGGAAGAACATCATTTACGGAAAAGTCAAAGAGTACATTAACATATTGTAGTAGATGCGAAAAATATTTCAAAATGTTTGGCTTTCTAGAAAAAACTGAAATACAATGAATTATTATTAAATATTATAAAAGCAAGTCCATGTTAATGCAAATGTATATGGTAATTTACTCAATAAGAAATGTTTTGAATCACATTGCTTTCTCATAACAATATTTATTATAATTCCACATCCATTCGCAAATAGCACTTCCGTTTACGTAGCACATGGTTCTTAGGCCACCAATCGTAATTTCAAATTAAGTCCATTCAGCATGCACAGCTAGTACATGACGTGTCTCCAATAACATTTCATGAAGATGTAGGCGTGTGGCGTGCTTGGATAGGTAAATTAGCATTCAGCATGTTTCACCAAACTTGATGGTTGATTCGTTGTTGTGAATGGCATGACTCTAAATAATACACATGAATATTGAAACGCGAAAGCAATCATTTACCAAATAACTTGATCATCATATCAATTAAGCAATTGAAATTAGTGAAACTGCTGGTTAATAGATATTTAGAAAAGCATTCAAACAAGTTTATTGAATGCATTTAGTAGAAGCATTTAAATTATGAAGTTGATGGGCAGGAGGTATGCGAATGGTCCAATTACACGGCTTATATAGCGCAATGTTTTGAGGCTAATATCATATTGTCTCAATACTTATATGTCAATTGTGCTTGAAATGCCCGACCGTGAAAAACGGTGACCTCGAGTACTAGTTTGTCATGCCAATTATTTTACTTTTACGGGTTTCCGGTAAATAAGCAATGAATTTCCCTTGTCCCAACTTTGTTCCAAATTAGAGAATTTTGCAATCTTCCACGTAGCTAAACTACTGCGAGAGAAGTTAATAGTTAACAGTCATTGAAACAGATTCAATTAGAAAATGAAAGCTAGATTTAAAGTACACTAACTACGATATAGATTACGTTATAATTTTTGTGAAACTACGTTATAATATGTAAAGGTATTTTTCCAGTCGCAATCTTCGAGCAGTATGCATTTGAAAATTGGTACTACTCATTTCACTTCATTTGATGAGCAATACTGGAATACGAGAAAGGGCGTATTTTATTCAAATCTGGGCGTGTTATTGATCACTGGGCCTTGGAATGCAAATTGCTCCATCAATTGCCACGTAACTACCTGAATGATCGTAGTTGTATGTTTGACAAATGTCCGAAAGGTGACTGAGAGAAGGGCCACCACAGTTCATATTGTGCACTAACTTTTTATTTACTTAACTTGTAGATGTACTTTAGTAAAACTATTTACAAGTACTCATTTTAAGAATATTCCTCTTCCGAAACCAAAATTTGAGGCTATCAAAATGAATCTAACTTCACCTGAAATCCATGCTTTTCGACTTGTTGACAAACTGTTTCCTTTCTTTTGGTCACTGGCAATCAAATGGAATGACAACTACACCAAACTGGTTTTTAAAATCCCAAAGATCAAACTCCTTCCAAACGTACTTGCCGCCTTGTTCCTTGAAGCGTATGGACTGCTTCATCTTGTGATTGCTCTTTGGTTTAAGCTAGTATTTCCAAATCAGAATTGCAAAATGATCAACAAGTTTATATTTCTGTTTGTTTTCGAAATAACTTGTGCCATCAACTTGGGTATAACCATCTTGTTAAAACCTAGTGTTCTCACATTCTACAATGACGTTTTGACACTTTCGTATCAACTTGAAAAAGGTAACACATTCAATCCAATTCATATTTCTTGGATACATCGCAAATCATTTCAAATTTGAAATTGTTTCAGAATTTACTGTCAGGACGAGTATGAAGAAATCCCACGTACCACGTGTGTTCATCATTATTACCGCATTCATTCCATGGCTGGTTACTCTCGGATGCGTTCTCGCTGACATTGACCTTCTGCACTTTATTTTTGAGCATTTTGCACCCAAACTGGAGAACCAACGTAATTGTACTATCGTTTTTATGTTCTTGTTTCGCTTTCTTTTCAATGCCGCAATATCTTTGGACATGACAAGAGCAACAGTATTTGGGATGATTTGCGCGGTAGTTCTCATTGTCCGTTTTGTGAATACCGTCACAATTCTAGGTAAACATGTAGGCTCAGTGCACAGGTTTTCTTTCTACTACAACCAATTGCTAATTTTGTTCCGTAGTGTTCAGCAAGAGCTTCAAACAGTTATATACGTTCTCCTCAATGCACTATTTTGGATAACCGTTGCAACAATATGGGCCATTGTACGATCCTCATCGACAGAAATTTCGATTCCGGTTTATTCCGCCATATTTATTGGCTCTGTCATTTTGGTCGGAGTACAACTGTTAACAATCCCGACAGTCTGTGCGGCAATAGATAAAGTAATTGTTGTCATAGCCAGTCATCAATTTAGGGCAAAACTAAAGTACGTCAGATGGAAGACGTCTGTGAACAAAGTAGATATCTTAAGACTCAAGTCACAGCGTCCCATCGTAATAACATTTGGACCGTATTGGAGATTGGGACGGAATTTTGCTGCGACGTATTTTCAATTAATGTGCCTTCGGTCGTTAGATGCAATCATGCTTTTCCGTGCTTAATTTTAATACAAGACAGGTTAGAGTCAAGGACACTCAGATCTCAGATGGACACATTCGAGTTTATGGTTTGATACTCAGGGAACATATATATGATCGGGCTGATCATCGTCTCTTAGATAATTTGGTAGGCAGATAAGCTAAAATATGTTTTTTAATCCTTGTTCCCGATTGTATCACTCTAAACTGTTAACATATTTAACCTTCAATTTGTTGCCCTTTCCGAGTCTATTTTCAATAAATATTGCAAGTGCGTAACAAGTTGTCATTGGTTATATTTGTTGCCGGCGTCGCTCCGAAGGTTTGGAAACATGAAAACCTTGGAGATAATAATGACATCCCTACTAATTTCCGTTTCCCTACAGACAAATGCAATAGCTTCAGTAAGCACGAACTTGACACATTTGACAAAGTCGCTTGCTGATTGTCTGCTTCATTTAGATTAATATGACTTTGTGAAAACGTGCGGAACAAGCACAAGTCACAACACCGAATAGACAAAAGTGCCGCTACGCCGTACTCCAGTTGTGTAGTCAACAAAATGGTCGGCAGCCCTCCATAAATCTGCACCAGCTTCCGCTGCAAAGACACAAATTATATTCTAGACATGAGTAGATCAAAAATTCTCTTACGACCCTGGCATCAACCTCATAGACCGCAATTTACTTAGCAGACTCACATCATATCTTGTCCAACGACATGGTCGACCAACGAAGTAACTTGTCAGGAGAGTCGATAGGACGCATACTTTAACTACTTCAACTGGAAACCATACTCGGCAACATATGCTTTTAAGGACATGGTATAAAGACACAAGTATACAGAAACATTTGTCGCTATCCTGTGTAAAATGAACAAACAAGAGCAGAACTGATTCCAACCAGGGGCAACGACGAACACACAACTTGGTATAATAAGTAGCGGCCTGTTTCTGATTCTGGTGACTAATCACGCCAAAGTAGATTCCAAGCCAATTGTCTTGCTCTGACTACTGGTCGGTATCGTCCCAACAAATGGCCACCAACAGTATACGTTAGTGGATATCGCCTTTGCAATCCGTGCTGATTGACACATTTTCCAAATCGGATTTACCCAATTTAAGCATCTACTCGTCATCGATACACAACATAATTCATACATTTGGCAGCGTTGCCCAAAGCGAATTTGCTGAAATCCAACCTCTCCTGCAAATTGAGTCTGTATCTAAAAGCGAGTAGGGACACTACACAAAGTGGCTACCAGTTGTGTACATGACATACGTGGGACCCTGTTGCCATGACCCGAAAACTACTGAGGACAAGCGACTCTATCGAGTCGTGAGTTTCAACCTAAACTCCTTTCTGATGGCGGCCTCATGATGGACATCAAACTACTTTATGGACATTCTGGTAAAATGTGATGGAACATTTGTTGGCCAACATTCTGGATAGTTTAATCCTGAAGTTCATTGTTAGCATGTACGAGAAAGGCGAACTGGTAAATCGCATTGGGAAACATGATTGGACGCACGTGATGAGGAGCAACGACGGATTATATATTTTTCAAATACTCACCTGCATTGAATGTGCCATATGCATGCGTGCATGCGCTGGTAGAATGATTTTCGCTTGATGGCTGTCACGTTTGGCAATTTGCTGATTGCTTTTAAATTCAAGTAGTTTTTCAAGCCCATTTTTAAGTAACTAGAGCTAGTAACTACCATCTAAACTTGCAAACCGCTACAAAGTATTGATGTTATGGAATTAGGAATCGTAATTTGTACCACAATGTGATTAAATTGACGATTGAAATGAAACGACGCGTTGTATTTGACCAAATTTCAAAAGTGTTATCTCCAATGGCACGTAATCAAAACGTTAAACAAATTAGTTTCAATTCTGAACACGTGCATAACTGATGGGTACATCCGATTACAAATATTGATAGCTCAATTTTGTTGTGAAAACCAATTTGTTTCTTTTGATATTGGTTTATTTAATAACAAACGATTTCATCAAATACTGGCAACATGTAAGTGCTGAACACTGATGTAACCTGCCTATTTGCTACAACGGTTTGTTCACATGTTGTTTTGCTGGCTTGCACTAATATCATGCATGAAGTATACAACACAATTACTTCCCAATTTGACTCGGTTAATAATGATGATATTTTGCCATGTAGTTATTTCCATACCAAATTAAGTTGCGTATAGGCATCCAGAAAGCATTTGATGTCAAACGGGAAAGTCGGCATATCTAAGAAGGCAGTCTTATCGGTAGATATAATGAACCAGTTGATTGAAATGCATCTCTAGACTGGCCGTAACAAATTAGACTGCTCGTCAGCAAATGCCAACAACATGCTGCTATCGCATTTCGAAGAGCATGTATTTCAACTCGTGAACAAATTATTTCCATTTCCTTGGTCTATGGCCATCAACTGGAATCGTGACTACACCACGATAGTTTTCAAAACTCCAAAGATAAAATTACTGCCAAATATTTTAGCAACAGTTTTCCTTGAAGCGTTTGGATTCATTCACTTTATCAGCGCCATTGGGTTCGAGCTCATATTTCCAAATCAGAAATGCAAACCAATCAACAAATTCTTTTTCTTGTTCGTTTCCATATTGGCCTGTTCAATAAGCTCAGGTTTGATTATTCTTGGTAAAGTATCCGTTCTCGTCTCATTTATTGAGCTGCTCAAACTTTCATCGAAATGTGATCGAGGTAAACTATGTTTGAAAATTTGCATACTTAGAAATATTTCAAACGACATAAATCGTTTCTTAATGGAATTTTACTCATTCCATTTAGATCTTAGACGAAAACCGAGACGGTCATCTAAAAGTTTCAATCAACTTGCCCCATTCATGCTGATTCCGGTTGCCTCACTGTTTCCATGGGTGGTTGCCTTGGGCTCTGTACTTGCCGACGTTGACCTGATGTACTTTTTGATTGAGCCGGTTGCAACAAAACCAGAGTACAGAACCAACGTTGAAATTACATTCATTATTTCGTTCCGGTTCGCCTTCAATGGACTCATGTGCATGGAACTAACAAGGGCTGCTGTGTTTGGATACACTTGTTCAATAGTCCTTATATCCCGTTTCGTTAATGTCGTATCAATTTTAAGACAGCGCATTGTATCTGCTAGTTATTTTGTGCAAAATTATAACCAACTGCGTATAATATTTTGCACCGTGGAGAAAGAAATCCACACATCCATCTACGTATTTTTAAACACAATGTTTTGGATTACCGTTGCGATATTTTGGGCCGTTATCCGTGCATCAGTGGAACAAGTATCATTGCCCATTTACGCCGGCATTGTAAATGGCCTTGTTGCTACGGTTGGTGCAATGCTGTTTATCGTTCCAACGTTATGCAATGCAGTAGACGGTGTATCTTTTGCCCTGAAAGTACATTTATTAAGTGAAAAGCTAAAGTATGCGAAACGAAGAACGACAGAATACAAGGCGAATGTTTTGAGGGCCAGGTCGCTTCGTCCAATTGTAATCACGTTTGGGCCGTATTGGCGACTTGGGGCGGATTTTGTGATTATCTTTTTTGGTTCCGTTTGCTTGCGATCATTTGACGCTATTATGCTCTTCCGTCTATAAACTTAAGAGTGAAGTAACTCTCTGACTGACTGACAGTATGCGGTGGTGTGGACGCGGAAAATGTAACATTGTTTACTGCAACAATGACGATGGTTATCTTGGACGGAAAAGTTCGACTGATCACTTCGGTGAATCCGAGAAGGTGTTTGCAAAAATGGACCGGAACGGCAACGGCTTTGTAGACAAAGTGGAGACGGATGCATACGCTCTGAATTACTTCTTCGAGAACAATACCAACAAGTTGGCCGCTTTCGAGGAGAGTTTCAAGAAGCTGGGGAAATGCAAGTTGACAGATGGCGAACTGTAGCATTGAGAGCATATGTAATGCAAATAAATATATACAACTTTCTCACTTTTGAATAATTTGTAATCCCAAAAGGTGTATTATTTGAACTAACTGGCTTGATTGTGATAAAATATAATTTTAAATGCGTACCTTTTCTGAAGAAACAAGATTGTTTCAGTCATTGGATTTATTTAACTTAAACAAATGCACAGTCCAGCTAGCTTAAATTTTTGTCGCTTTTAACAAGGGTATATATAGTGCATTTTAATATTTCTGTTGAGACTTGGCTAATTAGTAGCTCATCTCGAACCTTCATAAGTATGAACATAGTATTTACAGCATAAAGCCTAGCAATCAGAAATATTGCTTTAAACATTTTCAACACCGACATCGCTTATTAATGTTCTGTCATTGAAGATGACTTGGAATAATGATACTTTGAGAAATGTTTTGCTATCAGGAAGTACAACAGGAAGGAATGCCCATGTATGCTTCATGATGCTTTGTACAATGATTTTAATTTTAGTATATGTTTGATATATGGATTTATTTGTATTGACACATCGATACCTCATATGTTACAGTTAAACAAATTTGAATATATTTGCGCATTCAATGTGAACTAAAGCATGCATTCGATTATCAGCTAAAATTGCGTTACAATTCTGTGTAAATGTGAATTCTGTAAGACTAACGTATTCGATTATAAATTACATAACAAAATGGCTACCAACACACAGATTTGCAACCCGAGCAAACATTGTTTTATTCTGCCAATTTATCGCAACACCTTTGATCTGCGCATTTCGTACAAACAGGTTCAGCGGCTTCCCTACCAAAAATCAGTTGCTTCAAAAGAGACCAGCGATAACTTTCAAAGTGAAATGGCCTTACTCGATTCTTTTTCCAGACGAAATAAATTTCCCCACAAGCACATACCCCACATGACAGCAAAAGGCATCCCCAGAGACAGAATATAACAATTACATTGTCACTTAGCCCAATCTTCTTTACTCTGTCCATTGCTTCAATTCTTTCAACGCTTCCTCTATCTTCCCGAGTAGTTACGAAGCTCTCCCAATCCACAAATTTTGCCATGACTCCAGATTCATCCAATGTTCTAAATTTCATTCTGGCTGCGTCGGCTGTCCATGGAATGTTTTGCAAATTAAGTCCCATATTTATGTTCAGAGATGTATCCTTGCTTACACTCACATATTTCCAAGCATCTTTAGTCACCTTTGCATTATTCCAGAGTTTTAGAATCAGCTTATTTTTAACAAGTGTGCTTCTTTCCTTATAAGTGACATAGGCGGATTGATTGCAACGGGAAACCCTGCCCAGTAAATAATTCATTCCGCCCAGAGATGTTTTCAATTCCTCTGGATTTCCAGGGAGCCATGTCATATCTGAAATGTATTCCATTAATTGAATAGTATGGTTATTTGATTTTAGTAACACCTCGTATTGAGCATAATGAATAAGTTCAGGTGTATAACATTTAAACATTGCTTTGGTGACAAGTATAGCCACAGGGGCTTCGTGTGCCAGCCTTGAATTCACAAGTTTTGATATTTCAGGATCCTCGTTCGGAGTCTTGACCTTCAGCAAACATTTTTTGGTCATTTCGGGCATAATGTTCGACGAGAATATAGTTAAGTTTTCCTGTATCAAATGTCGCCATGTTTCAATTAGTTTTGGCTTCACTGGAGCATACAGCCTTCCAATGTTACCGCCTCTGTAGGCAGTGCTTAGCACTACTCCCACCAGAATCCATACTGGAACGAAACAAAGCATGACAGGGGAGATTCGAATATTCCATTTTGCGCAGCCACACAAATGCATCATGTTTGATCCTTGTTCCAGTAAAACCCTGAGTGGAAAGGATACACAGTCTGCGCTTTGTATTTGCTGAGCACCGTAATTTAAACGGAAAACGACTTTGATAATCGTTATTGTAACAATGATGGCGAATATCAAACACAACCATATGTACAAATCAAATATGGACACAAAATCTGCTATTGACAAACTGCCGTGTGTAATACCAGAGCATGTGATGAAGCTCAACGAATTGGAATCGCTTATTGCAAATATACAATTCGCAGCCCTTCTAATTGATGGGATCAGCATCTCACGTGGTGAGTAATACATTCCTGTGTGGATAAAGTGATCCGGGGGAACACAAGATATATTCCCTGACGATACAAAAGTAACAGAAGCGCAAAGTATACCTTGTCTTATTTGTGTTCCATATATACTGTCAAATACATTGATTGGCCTATTGGTAGACTCGTCCTGATAAACTTGAACTGCAATAATCCAAGCCCGATGCAGAGTCGAGAATATTTGGCTGTAGCGCGTATCAATCCTTGAAATGGATTCTATAATCGTGAAATTTTTCAATTTTGTGGTCCACACATTTGCCTCAAGTTGATATATCAAATATTTGTCGTATTTCCAATTGGATTCTGGTTGCTTAAAGGTGAACATGAGTTTCGTATTTCTATTCCCCACTTCGAATGGATGCAAGACGGCCACATTCATTCGATCTTGATGCATATCCACGAGTCGCGCCCAGTGACTTATTGCGACAGATTCGGTATAGCATGTAAGTAGCCCCTGAAAAATGCCAATTTTGAAATGGGAGATATCCCGAATGCCATTCAGCGTTCCTTTCGTTGGAAAAGGTGACATTGCGGAAAACGAGTATAGTACAGTTTCATGAATCTGCATTACGTGTGGTCCGTATATAAGATGCTTGAAAGACATTGGTACAACTTGATAGTTTGTTGCAAGCCACGGTCTTGTGTCCGAAACCGCAAAAGGTTCTCGTATAAATTGCCACTGATCACAAAGAATTATGTGCATCTGAATGGAACATGAGAGATTGGGTGGAATAGTTGGCCGAAATGGAAAGGACGACGCGGCACTATCCAAATTATAATATCTCCCATTACAAGCTAGTAGGGAAAGCGGAGTTGCGAAAGGGTTAATAGCTGGAACCCACTTGTGAACAGAGTATGCATAGGGCACTAGGGGATCACTTGTGTAATCAAAGTACAGGTCCGGGTTTTCTGGAATACTTGAATCCGCATAGAACTGATAATACACCAAGTGCACAACACAGGGCTGGAAAGGAACTAAAATTTCGCTCAAATTCAACCTAAACCTTGAATCGCTTTCGTTGAACGGACATTCAGAGGATACCTTTAATGTGCTAAGAATCAGAGTGTAAGTGCAAATGAATGGTACAAACTTTATGACATGCATTTATAATTAAGATGTTCTAAAACAAGTTTTTAATTTTGTGAATTAAGAACTCTCTCGAATTGCGATATCTTGTGTACTTTTCTAAACACTGAATTAGGAATACTAATTTTATTTTTCCAGGTGAAGATTTTATACTGGTCAAAATTTATTTAAGCCAATATATCTATAGATGTGGATGGCAATCTGCGAGTATACCCACTTCCTCATGAATCGTTTCCAGATATACCGCCGGAAAGCTTCCGATTGTTCCCAAACGTAAATTACTACCGGATCCCTTTTTGAAGAAGTTTATTAATTTGCAGTTTTACAAATAGACATGTCCCAAGTTAGTACCGACTGCACCGTAGACGAAATGCGACATGGATTGATGGTAGCCTTTATATACTCTCGTTCCTATAGATAATTTATCATTGTCATGATATGCACCTTGTGTCTGCATATATAATCTTGGATCCAACATGAGCTTGTAACGATGATATTTGTAATGTACGTACAAATATTTTCTATCATGCTTTTCTTCAGAGTTGGTAATTTGTTCTGGAATATATTCAATACATTTGTATGTGCCGAGAGTTTCGATCCACCGTCTCTAGGTTTCGATTGCAGGGAGGGCATGGGTAGGATCCCATGAAAACGGGGCCACCAACTTATACTATTGATCAATGTTTATTGTGCCGGTCCCTAAATTTCCGCCCTGTAGTTCCGCGATGATCAGATATGCTTAGTTCATATATTAATAGGATTAGGACCTCTGCAACAGGAAACTATGTATGTTTAGTTATTGTTTAAACTCTAGGAATAGTGATGAACTCATGGCTTGAAGTTGACCTGGATCTCCTCCAAATGTTCTTGAAAGTTTATATAAACATATCAATTATTCAGTTAACTCGGCCCAGTCTAGTTAAACACCTCCTTTATGAAATGTCAAGATACAGAAAGTACCTTCTCCTCCATACTCGTCAAAGCAACTGGCATTGCAAAGCATACCTAGCAAAACTGAACTTTGACGTGAGCAGCAAGAAATACCAATCCCAAAAGGCAATAGCTCACGGTCGCGGATGGCCACGTGGAAGGATCCTCCCACTGGTGTCGCGTACTTTCAAAATATACTGCACCACTTTAGTTGCCGCATGCAAGAATTTTTCTTGATAGCATTAGCGTTACACAACAACCTTAACATAAAACTTAATATTGAGGTACTAACCTCAATATTAAGTTTATACTCGTTTATGTCATCGCCTAACCAGTGAGAGCCTATCGCCTCCAATTTGACATACAATGTCCGCCAAATAATCCTCAAATGGATATTAATTATTCATTTCACCCAGCTCATCTCAGCTCGAAACCTATTTAATCTCCAGCTCAGTTCCTCTACTGCGCAATATACATCCATCCTTCGCGACATGTACCGATCATTCGCGACATCCTTCCTTCCATGCGCCCAGATTTAATTCAAATGACGATATGAAATCAAATCCATGGCAGTACTTTCTCACCAAAAATATTGATTTGATTACCTGCGCTGAAGAATCAGACAGCTCGAAAACAAATAAGAAACTCTCTCTTTCATATTACGGCCCATTCGAATAGTACAAGTGTAATTCCGTGCCTCCGTATGTAGCAATATAAACACAGCAAGTATTTTTCAATATCTTCTGAATTAGATTTACATTGTGGCGTCGTTAAAACCGAACGGTGATACTCTGACAAATTTCGTGACAGTTTGTGCCAGTGAAAGTTCTGTAGGACGGGCCAGCACGAAAATCAGACAACCGTGTTGATGAGACGATATTATATTCCCAAATTGTTGCTGCTTGTTGCATGCCAGCAAAGCACGCAAACGTAGACCTTGCTTTATGGAACAAAGAGAAAGCCAGCATGCAAGCAGCCGGCCCAAAATAGTGTACCTAATTGCTCTTCTTTGCACAGTTCATCCCAAACATGCCATGCCACAGCTGACTGACAACGAGAAACGTATCCACTTTTGCTGCTGCTGCTTTTGGCTTGTGTAACTCATTTCGCATTTCTGACAAGATGTTTAATTTTTAATTGATTTCAAATGTGGTTTTTGTTGAGTTCCGCGAATATGGAGGGAACATGGTTGCAGCTCTCTAGGTAAGTATTTAAGAATCATGACTTTACAGTTCAATTATTTCCTCATACTCTGATCAATTAAGAGACCACTGACATTTTCGTCTCAATTGTATAGTAATTGGACTACTTCCATTTGTTGTAGGCAATGCCCGGAAAAAGCGGATCCGGAAAAGGAAGATAAGACAACGCTACACGAAATCACAAATATCGCTGCGCTAAAACGTCAGAGGTTGCCAACTAGACAACTGCTAAATGCAATTTACAAACAAATGGTGTTGAATACAGGACGAGTGTGGTGCCTATGCTAAATGTAAAATAATTTGGTAAGGTTATATATTGCAAAGTCGTAAAAATAAAATTTATAAAGAGTGCAAAATGTTCTAAGCAATTTGGCATGTGTGCTAATTTTTATAGCACAGATGATGACATCATTAGCTCAGTGATGTTTTTTTCTGCTCCTCTACCATAGGTCATTTCTGAAATGCCGAAGGTCATTGTTGCAACCAGCACGGCTGGAAGACTGCATCAGTTAAAGGAAATCACTATGATGGATATTATCTTGCAATTGATTCATTAAAATGAAATTCTTTTTTATTATCATCACCATCAGCATACGCTTGGTAGGGAATCGTGTGAACGTACCTTCGGTTCAATTGTCACAAAGTGGTTGTAGTCTCATTAAATGAATCGAATTATATTTAGTGACCAAGCAACAAGGCTTTTGGTTGTGGCATTCAACATATCATCTTACACTGCGTAGAGTGAAAGGTGTTGACATCATGACCATCAACAACATTATTTCGCCCTTCACCTTAAGCGTTTTCAGTTCCTGAACCCCAGGTATGTAATTAGTGTGCGTTTGGACAAATATGTCCATGCCCTTCTTTGCCTTGTTCAAGGTAGCCTGTGTTATAAATTATAACTTATAATATTGACAGAAAATTTAACCCTATATTTGAAATTCCAGTTCACAGAAAAAAATATCCTGATGGTGTAACTACTTCCGGGTTTATCATTTATCCTTAGCAGTGCTTGTCCAGAATTAGGGAGTTCAACTCTCTTGAAACCACACAAGGACTATTTCCTTCCTTCCGGATGACTTGGCCCGGAAGCCGGTTAGTTTTAAAACAAAGTATATTTCCATATCATGTTGAACCCATTTACTCTAAGAAGCAGTAGTAATGGCTAAAACATGGTAAGCGAGCAAACAAGTGTTGTTGTATCTCATTCGCATTGAAATAAATGCAAAGGCTGAGGAGAAAGAAATTAGGTTACACAGTACTTTATTTCCTTGAAGAGTTAAGATAGATTAGAGAAACGTAGAAATCACGAAGAAGGTTGCATGCCTTTCTTAAATATGATTTATAACTAACGCTGTCGCAAATTACAACGACAACAACATGACTGGAAAGTCTTTTTTTGGAATTAGGAATACCACCTTGCTCGGAGTTAGCTGGGATTTTAAGTTGTGATTACTAACTGTTAAATTATCGAGTTTTTCTAAGCACAATTATAACTAGCCCTGACGGACAGGTATTTCCCTATTTATCAAATTGTCAGACAGCACTTACGACATTTTTGGATTTGTATGTTGGTTCTTAAAATATGGAGAGTCGATATGAAACACGAATTATCAGAAGAAACAATGAACTTTGGATGATTTCCTGTTCTGTGAGTTTAGTTGTGAATTTGATTTCATTTGAAATTTAATAGTACGCGTTGTTTATCTTGGAAAAGTGATCACTCAATCCGTGGTTTTACAAAATATGTGCTGAAGTACAATATATCTTTATTTCGAATTATCATCTTTCTAATTTGAACATTTTATCTCACGTATGTCGGTTGAAGGTCGTCATGAATTATTTCCGAACAATTTTCGGGCACAACCAACGGAAATGCAAGGCTGCTTTTGAACTCATTTTGCTGAAGTAGAAAAAATTATGAAGAAGGCATGAAAATGTGTGAAATCTTCTGAACCATCATAGGCCTCAACTGGAAATGCCTTGTGAGCAGTTTAGTTTCAATCATCCAATAAAATGGTAGTATAGTTTTAGCGTCACTTTATAAGGATATATCATTAATATAGCCTATTTAAGCCTATACATCCTACAACTTTACGAAAAACCCAATCGAGTGAGCGAGTGAAGAAAATTAAGCAAAATTAATGTTAATTATTACGTAGCTGGAGCAAAGCATAATCAAGAATAGATTTGGTAGTGTTTGTTTGTCAGTCTGTCTGTCTGTCCGTCTGCATGATCGCTAATAGCGATTCGCCACCACATGCTTTGCTACGTTGTACATATCAGCTATATATTTATATGCGCGGATTACAACGGTTTAAATATCCAACTGGAGTAAAATACATATTTAGCTACATTCCAATTCAATAGACTTTTCTCACATTATATATACGATTGAATCAAGTATGTACATACACAAATTCAATGGATTGGTGAGCAGAGGATTTTTTTCATAAGGAAACACCATGCTACTACTGCTTGATGTGTAGCAATGGCAATTGCAACGACACATCACTTTCGTTTTTTCTCTCGATTTGATCTCTGCTAATACTCACTTGTTTCTCTCGCTCCCGTTTGAGGAAATATAGAAAAATGCAAGTGAGCACTTTTACATTGCATTTTTATGATAACCTGCAGACTCCTTGAACTAATTGAGCAAAACTAATAAGTGGATATTATATCCAGCTTACTATTTATATAGGTATGCATGTATAAGTGGGGGAATATGGTCGTTTCCATATAAAATGGGCTCAAAAATGTTCGTCTCTGTTACCGTCATTTTATATATGTCCATTCCATAAAATGGACAATACATTTGAAGTAAGTGGAGTAGCAATTATGGGAACGTCCATAAAATCAGAACACCATTTCAAATGTCCCGAAAAACATTTATGCTTTGCTTCCGAAATTTTGAAACGGTCCACTTCAAAATGATAAATATTTAGCAATCAAGAAGCATTATAAATTTGAAAAGCATTTTAGTGATTCATGAGCTTACTTGAAATATGGATGCCCCCAGCAGCAATAATAGTAATAATAATCTCAGCTTCTGATCCAGTTACAGTGACCGATGATGGCATTTCCCCTTTTTTTAATGCAGTCAATACAAACATGCTCTCACTATCCCTCTCGTTTCATTTCATTCATTCTCTTTTTTATGAAATTGGAAAAGAAAAAATCATCTTTCCGTAAACTGTATCAAAAGATTTGAGACATGCTCAAAATGGGGATATGTATACATTTTGCCATCTCATCTCTTCATAAAATGCGGCCTCCATAATCCTACTTATTTCATTGATGCCCTACTGATTTACTGGCGTTTTGAATGAAAGAGAGAGAGAGGTGGAAAAAATGATATGAAGATGTCAGTTGAGTAAGATTATATTTTGGGCTGCTTTGGTGTGGTGAGTGGACGGATTGGAGTGAGAAACAGGCTAGTCGATTCACTGACCATTTATTTTATAGGAAAAAAAAGTGTTGGTTTTTTCTGAGAAGAAGCAGCGAAATATTTTAGAACTGCTCGAAATATTGCTTCATTTTTTTCGGAAAAGTAGCTCAGATTGTTTGTTCCGTGGCATTCGGTTAATCTGTGCAATATTTAGTGCGACTGCCAGCCGTAATATTTGTTGGAATGTAATTTTTGGAATTTGGGCAACTCGAGACGATTTTAGTGGAAAAGGAACGGAAAATATTTGGATCAGTTACCGTTTAGTTTCTAAGCACGTGTTAGTGAGTGGTTTAAGAAATGAGGAGAAAGTGGGCAAGATAATGGTGGATAAGTTGAATGATAAGCTGTGAAGCGATAAGCACTCCATCTTCGAGTGTGATTGGAGGTGGCGGTGGAGAAGGGAGCCACGATGGGAACTCCGAAAGACTTGCGGATGTGTTCCGTGCTGTTTAGTTTAATTGTGTTCACATTACTGACATGCAGTCCGATCTCATCAGTCCGTGCTCAGCAGGGCGGCGGTCCGCGGAGAAATGGGAACGCAAATAATAATAATGAGTACGAGTACAATGGATATGAAGACTACGAGTATGGCGTAGAGGAATACGAAGAAGGTTACTTCAAATTTCCAACATTAACAAAAATTTTTAAAGCATTCCCAATTAATTTCCAGTTTCGGTGCCATTTACAATTTTTTACATAAATTCCAAAAATTATTGTATCAGGAAGTATGCTGACGAAAAAAAACATTTTTTTATTATTTTCTGATTGGGTCAAAGTCTTTGGGTTTTTTGACCTGTAATTCGTCTTGTACTGTTGCTGCTGTGTTTAGGCAGCTGCACCCAATTTCAAGTCATGTCATGATAATATAAAAAATAATAAAAAGCAGCAACTGACACGACAGGGCAGAAAAGGTTACAGAAAAAAGTATGACAGCTCTCCTCTTTTCCTCTCTCTCTGTATTTGTTGCATACAAGCATAGTCAGTAGGCTAGCAGGGAAGTACATTCCAGCAAAACTATTATCAGTAAAGCTCATAATATTCCAGCCGTCGTCGTCAGCGGTAAGAGCAGCAGCAGACACACTTTTGCGCTCATACATTATTCCAAATTGTATAGATGTATCGATTTTCTGAATGAAATGGACTGTGTCAGTGGCACAGGAATAATACTACTTCTCTGAGCTGATACTAAGCAGCAGAGGAAGGGGAAACAGGCTTATAGCTATAAAGCATGCATTTTTAATACGAGCTCATTTTTATGCACGCAACAAGTAGTAGTATCATTTCCAACGGAGCATTTGTACATGTTTTACTTTTCTAAGCTCGCCTCTGCTACATACATTCCAATATGCCTGTTTGAACAAAGCATGTTGCATAAAGAAATAATACTACTTACTCTAGCATATTTCATGCATGTCAGCCATTCCCAATTTAATGAAGTGAAATGGTGCCAATGAAAATGAATGCCATATGAAATTACTTTTGTAACGATATGCGGCAGTGGGTCAGTAACCCATTTATAATTTTTAATCGATAGTTGCTGACCGACTGCAAAATCTGCATTTTATAAAATATATGCACCATTGTTCAGTCCCTATTTGATCGAAAATCGGTCCTGGTCGTAACAACATTTACGAAAATTTCTAAAGCCTCAGGTCTGGTGTACTGGCTGAAAATGGAGTGGTTTTGAATGTGCACACTTTCACATGTAGATAACACCAAATAAATCTCGGGCAGCAAATGAACCTACACATTTCTCTGCTAATCCATATTTACCACAAATATGTCAGCTCTTTACTACCAAACTATACTATACTAGTTCTGTTTCAAAATATGCTCCCAAGCCGTGTAAACTATTTATCGCTAATTACATTTTCACTATATTTTGCAGGACGACAAGCGCAAGCGGCGTCCAGTACGGCGGCACCGAGGCCAGCTCCAACGACCGCTAGGCCAACGACTGCCAGACCAACGACCACAACACAAGCTCCGAGAAGGGCAGAAGGTACGTTTCATTAAACCTTCTAACTATAAACAGTTTCTTATTATACCAACTAATAAAAGTGGATATCACAGTAGCCAGTAAAGTTAATATTTTTAAATTCCCCGAACCATTTCCATGTTCACGTAGCTCGTGGAAGCTGTCAGTTTGAAGGGAGTACTTATCAAGATGGAGAGGACTGGAAGCCCGACACTTGTGCAGTATGTCGTTGTAACCGGGGGAAAGTTGACTGTAATCGGGATGGATGTCCAGGTACACTTACTGCCCACCAAGTAGTTAAACTATTATTTATTGGGAATATATCTTCACACAGAAATCCTTTTTCGTTCCAGGCGCAAATTGTAATGGCGTCGAGTGTCCGACTCTGAGCTGTACCACGCAGCAATATATTCCGCTGGGAGAGTGCTGTCCTATTTGCAGTGGTAATTGGATTGAGTCTTTAAAATTGCAATAATAATTTCCTATAGTGCGTAGTAATAAATAATTTATATCGCTTTTGCTCAAAGATGAAAATGGTGACGCTACCACAACATTAGCACCCGGACCACGAGTAAGTTTTCCCATTTGTCCATTCATTGTGCAATTTCAAATTACGTCATTCCCTGCTTATGTCAAATATGTGTACATTTTACGGAATTAGGGAACTCCAGGACAATTAGGTCCGCAAGGCACGAAAGGCGACAGTGGCTTACCGGGAACTCCAGGCACACCGGGAAATATGGGAATTCCGGGTCCTCCAGGTCCCATACCGGATGTAAGACAAATGGAGTCACTGAAACTATTTAAACTTTAATTTGAAATTTATTGGGGTATACATAAGTGATTATAATTATTTTTTTAGATCACGCCATTCCTTAGTCAAATTTCTCAGTCGGTGGGAACAGGCGACAAGGCTCCACCTCCGGACTCATTCCCATTTCAAGGTGGACAAGTAGGGCCAGTGGGACCGCGCGGTCCACCGGGGCCCCCGGGTCCGCCTGGACCACAAGGTTTTAATGGAATGCGGGGAGAGGGTGGCGAAGGGGGACCGAGTGGAGTTCCTGGCGGTGTTGGACCCCGAGGGTTAATCGGACCGCCTGGAAAAGATGTACGCAAATTACTAGGCAGCATTACTCGAAATACTTTTGCGATATTTTTTAATATTTTAATAGCGCATTGTATTAATTTGTAGGGTGAACCGGGAGACGATGGAGAAGGTGGGCCGCCTGGTCCAGCCGGCCCACCAGGACCCAGGGGACTTCCGGGTATGCCCGGTTTGGCGGGAGGAAAAGGTCACAGAGGATTTCCCGGTTTGGACGGGGCGAAAGGAGAAAATGGATTGCCTGGAGAGAAGGGAATGGGAGGAAAAGCGGGACCTCCTGGTCCACAAGGCCCCATGGGACCTGCTGGCCCCCGAGGGGAAAGAGGACGGGAAGGTCCTCCAGGTCCACCAGGATCCCGGGGCGGTGACGGATTACCGGGACCTGCAGGATTACCAGGCGGGATAGGAAAACCGGGTCCTCCTGGTTTCCCCGGAAGCCCCGGCGGAAAAGGAGACGCGGGTGGGGAAGGACCAAAGGGCGCTCAAGGACCCACAGGACCTGCCGGAGAAGGGGGACGACCCGGAATGCAGGGAGAGGGCGGCGCACCAGGAGAAGCCGGTTTACCCGGTGGAGCTGGAGAAAAGGGTAATCAGGGTCAGGCTGGTGCTCCAGGAGGACAGGGATTCCCTGGTCAACGGGGTCCACCAGGAACATCGGGAAGTCCGGGACCGGCGGGTGCTAAAGGCGCGCCAGGTATTCCCGGAGATCGGGGACAAAAGGGCGAACCGGGTATGAAGGGAGAAGGTGGAGCTCCAGGAGGACTTGGAGCGCCTGGTGCTGGTGGCGCTCCAGGAAAACGAGGGAAAGCTGGACAGAGAGGACCTGGTGGTGCAGCGGGACCACCAGGAGAGCGGGGCGTTGCTGGAGGAAGAGGACTGCCTGGTGCGGACGGTGCTCCGGGTCCGAAAGGTCAAGGAGGTGAAAGGGGTCAGGGTGGTGGTCTCGGACCAAAGGGCGCGGGGGGTGAACCGGGAAGACCCGGCATGCCGGGAATGCAAGGATTACGAGGACCACTGGGAAGACCGGGATCGCCAGGTAAAGCGGGAGCTCAAGGAGGACGAGGTTTGCCGGGGCAAGATGGCAAGGCTGGAGGACAGGGTCAGATGGGTCCACCGGGTATGCCTGGAGCAATGGGACCGCCTGGAGAGCCTGGTCACGGGGTATGCATTTAAATTGCAGTTTAACTGTTCTTTAAAAATGGAGCTTAAATGTCATTTTCCTGTGATTACAGGGTGAACCTGGAAAAGAAGGAGAGGCTGGCGCGGGTGGAGCCCAAGGTCCAAAAGGAGAACCCGGGAAACAGGGTGATCTTGGTTTGGAAGGTCGGCCCGGAATGATGGGACCGGAAGGAGGTCGTGGAGAGCCTGGTCCACCGGGACCTGGAGGACATCAAGGAATGCCTGGACTCCAAGGCGCTGGAGGTCGTCCTGGAAAAGATGGAGAGGGAGGACTACCAGGACCGCAGGGAGCTCCTGGTCCACCAGGTGGCCCAGGCGATAGAGGATTTCCCGGAGAGAAGGGCCCTGGTGGTCCTGCCGGTCCACCGGGAGCAAGAGGAGAACCTGGAATGGGAGGAATGGAAGGTCCAACCGGACCTCTTGGAGGAAAGGGTGACAAGGGACAGGGCGGACCGCCCGGATTACTTGGATTGCCAGGCGGCAGAGGTTTACCTGGACTTCCGGGAGAAAAGGGAGATAGAGGCGGGCCTGGTAAATTGGGTCCCTTAGGACCACCTGGAAGAGCAGGCGAACGAGGAGGACCCGGACCCCCAGGACCTGTTGGACCTGCTGGTGAGGCGGGAGAAGGAGGCGAGCCGGGCCCGCCTGGTCCTCCAGGAGATCTTGGCGGTCTTGGAATGCCCGGTGAACGGGGTGCTGGAGGGGCTCCAGGTCTTCAAGGATTTCCGGGACCGCCTGGCGCGGGAGGTGCCATGGGGGCTAAGGGAGACAGAGGTGGACCTGGCCAGAAGGGAGATTCGGGTAAACCGGGTAATCTTGGGAAACCTGGAGAAGGCGGATTGCCTGGCGAGCCTGGAGTATCTGGAGGAAAGGGCGCACAGGGAGAACCTGGACGAGGTGGAATGCCTGGAGGGCAAGGATTTCCGGGTAAACCGGGTCCGGCTGGACCTCCCGGAGGAATGGGTATGCCTGGACCGACTGGTGGAATGGGATTGCCGGGTATGAAGGGAGAGGGTGGAGCGCCTGGACGCGGCGGCGCTCCTGGTGCGGTTGGTAATCCGGGTCCTCCAGGACCTGAGGGGCCTAAAGGAGAAGCTGGAGCGGGCGGTGAGCCGGGAGCACAAGGGAAACCGGGTGATGCTGGTCCTCAAGGAGATAGAGGATTCCCGGGAATGCCGGGTCCTGCTGGACCACCGGGAGGACGAGGACCCAGAGGAGCTGGAGTAAGGAAACTTAAAATTAATTGTTCATTTATATGAATATGTGATCGGCGGTTATGGACAGAGTTTTCTTTTTTAGGGAGAACCAGGCGCACCTGGAAAACCGGGAGCTGAAGGACAAAAGGGATTGCCTGGCATGATGGGAATGCAGGGTGACGCAGGCGGCCAAGGAGAACCTGGCCCGGAAGGCGCTGGAGGGAAACCTGGACCTGCTGGGGCGGGCGGTAGACCCGGTGACAAGGGGCCGCCAGGATTACCGGGTGGGATGGGAATGCCGGGCCCGAGAGGAATGCAAGGGGAACAGGGTCAAGGTGGTATGGCAGGATTTGGTGGGGAGAGGGGGCCAAAAGGAGAGGCTGGGCCGAGCGGTGCTGAAGGACCTGCGGTATGAATCAAACACTCAAATATACTATAACAGCTTTCTACATATTTTTGTTCTTGGGATTCTAATTTGCTCAATGGTTTCTTTCAGGGAGGCCGAGGCAAACCGGGTCCTGCAGGACCTCCGGGTGGCGAAGGAGAGAAGGGCGCTGGTGGCGGTAAAGGACCCAAGGGTCACAGAGGACTTGGTGGATTGCAAGGTCAAGGCGGTTTACCGGGACCGGACGGAATGCGTGGACCACCCGGGCCACCAGGCCCCGAAGGAAAAGCGGGCAACTCTGGAATGCGGGGCAATCCAGGACGAGACGGATCACCCGGTCCACCAGGCCCCATTGGACCAGTGGGTCCCCGTGGAATGCAGGGCGATTTGGGCAAACCGGGAATACCCGGTCCTTCCGGACCTCCAGGTCCACCCGGTCCTCCTGGAGAAGATTTGGGATACGACGCCTCAGCTCTTGCTGCTCTTCTTGGTCAAGGACAAGCCAAGGGACCGGATCCAATGGCTGGTGATCAGCCTTACTTTATGTTGGATAAGGCGGTGGGCGAGGAAGATAGGAGGATGTATGCTATGGCTGCTTATCAGAGACTGAGGGAGACTTTTGAAAAGTTTGATAAGCCGGCTGGAAACAAGAATCAACCTGCCAAAACTTGTAAAGAGTTGTCGGTGGCGAGACCCGAGCTGCCTTCCGGTGACTACTGGATCGATCCGAATGCGGGTGATAACCGGGACGCCATTTTGGTACATTGTCGAATGGAGGACAAGGCGACTTGCATTTATCCGAAACCGAAGAAATCGGCGGAACTCAGTCCGGAAATGGGATATGGGGGAGAGTTTTGGTTTTCAGAGTTGGACAATGGATTCCCGGTTAGAACAGAAATTGCAAACTTACTTTAAACTGCATAGCAAATTTTGGAACGCTAGTTAAATTGGGAATATGATTTATTTCAGTTTACTTACAAAACGGACGGAAATCAAATGGCGGTGCTACAGCTATTATCGGAGAAAGCGGAACAGTCCATTACCTATCATTGCTTTAACTCTGCAGCGCATTTTGATATCATGAAAGGGAACTACAGTAATGCGGTCAAGTTGATGGCTTATAATGATATGGAGCTGACGGCGGATGGAGCGAGAAGGACGAGATATAATGTGGTGGAGGATGAATGCAGGGTAATATGACATTTTGATACTTAATTGCTGAACTTTTTAAATTGGTTTCCATAATTTTAGTTTATTAAATTGGCTACTTTATTTTTCTGAATAGTGGAAAAAGCTGGAATGGGCCAAGACGGTGATAGAGTACAGCACAGACAAGGCATTCCGACTGCCAATTGTTGACATTGGAATCATGGACTTGGGAGAAAGCGACCAAAAGTTTAAGCTGGAGATAAGTCAAGTTTGTTTCACATAGCACGTATTTGCACAACATTTTTTGTAATGTACTGACCCAAGTAATTTATAATCAATTTGCACGATAATAAGTATACGAATTAGTCTAGTAGTGTGTTTTTGTACGAATTCGGTTTAGGTAATTACCATATTGGCAAATATGGTTGATTTTTTACATTTTAAACCATTTTACACGCTAATTTAAGTAAAGTGTTTGTAACTTACTGCATTATTGTAGAACCGTTTAAATAATATTTAGGCCACTGAAATTTATTTATTTAGAATCCTACCTGGTTTAACTTTTATGACATTTTATGAAGCCACTGCCAACCTTCTAGATTTAAATGCAATCAATGTTTTTACAAATCCATAAATAAGTGAGTTTTTTTAAAATATGTACATTTAGTTCACATCACTGCCATTTTTATCTATTTGATGCTAATTTATTCAATATTTATTACACTGATAACAATTATTATTTATATTTACTACAAGATAAATGCTTAAAATGTAACATGTGTGCGTGTAATGTTTAGTTTGATACTTAATTTATATAATACCGCTCGGTTCCAATTAATAATTGAATTAAATGTTTTTCATTGCCAGTTTATAAAATTAAATGAAGTTACACGGTATCCATTTATTTCTGTTTTCTTCTCACTATTCTCCGTCTACTACATTTCTCAGGTGTCCCTTTCCATGACATTTCCAATACCAACTGACCCGCATCTACCACCACCATTTAATACCGGTATTGAAAAACTTCCGGAACTGGAGTATTTTTAAAAAAATGGAATCAGGGGAAGCTACAGCGAACAAGCTCATAGATAAAGCATGAAAATTTCAAGGCCATCGTCCCAAAAAAGAGAATGAATTCAAAATCAAGTCTATCCACTTTATTGCATTTTTTAAGAAAATATTGAATTCTAAAGTTTCAAATATTCCAGCTACTGCTTACTGACCACTCATTATATACAAATCGCAAGGAGTCGAGAATATTCTATAATGTCGTCAGCAAAACGATAATCCTTTCAATGATCTACCTGCTCGCTTTTCACGCTTTACTTCATTCCACACATCTCACGGATATTTGGCGTATCGACTTCAGTCCGACATGTACACTTCCGGTGGCATCATATTCACGAATTCCGACTCGAGAAACAAGGTGGGTCAAGAATGCAAATGTGCCACTTAATATTTTCCTGACTCCAATTTTAACTAGAAATTCAGTACATATGACCATTAATGCAGGCACCCAACCTACCGGGAACACAATGAACACCACCTTAATGTTGCCTCTCAGAATCGCAGCATGTTTCTCAACAAAATTTGGAAAATCTGCAAGCATTCCCCTGGACCTGTAATAACTTTTCCAAAACCCGTCATGATATGACACCAAACCGGACGTGTACAAACCGGCAATTCTTCCAATTATTTTAGGTGGTATCCACCCTTTAAACGTGATGCCATTGATTTGCTTCGCAATTACCTCTTCGGAGAAGGATATATCTCCTTGATATTCCTCAGAGTTGTAAAAGTTGTACTTTGTCTTCAAGTGCATCATGTTCTCACCGTCGTCCAACAATGCCACCTTCCCCATCTCATCGCAATTCTCGAGAAACAAGTGTCTCGCCTTTCTGCGCTTTCTCTTAAACTCCCAGGTTGGCGGCGGCAAACCGCTGTGATTCAGCAAAAATTGTTCGTGGTCGCTGAACTCTATGTCTGAATTACATCCAAAGCCAAATGGAGCACCGTTTCCGGAGAAGTATTCGGTGTCACTGAAACCATGTGACAACATGTTGAGCAGACGGGATTTGTATCCAAATCTCTCACCCTCGTTCTGACCATTAGATTGGAAGCAATGAATTCCGGATTGGTTAAAACAAGGCGCACATTTTCTGTATTCTTTCCACCTATAATCAAAATCAGTTTCCTTTCCAAAGACTTTTGACAAGGTTGAATAAATCTTGTATTTGTGTTCGACCAGTTGCTTAAATGTTGAAAATGGGATGGGTGCTAATGGACTGACAATGTTGGTAATGTTTTCCCCTTTGTAGGCATTGCTCAGGATTATCGACATCAGCAAAATGGACGAGCCTACCCAGCGATGGTAACGTTTTCTCTCGTCAGCAAAGTCCAGAAAGCCTTGCTCTATTAGCGCCTTGAGTGAATAAAACGCATACTTGGTATATGCTCGGGAAATTGGTCTAAATGAAAGCAAATTTCCTACAAAACACCGAGCATATTTGTAAAATTCGTCCATAGCGACCAGGAGCAGGGGAACACTCGCTACAACAAATAAGGCAATTGTACACCAGGTGTCGACGTCATACGATGAAAAGAGCTCTCCAAATGGAGTCCCACCGCTCAAATGGCCACAGGCCGCAAAATTCATCCGTTTCTCATGAAGCGGCAAATGCCAAGGAATATTGGGGTCGTCGGCAATGTCTTGAATTGTCGGGTATCGCAACGCGTCCAACTCATTGCAACCACATGCACGCCTCCTACCTGATTTTTCACAATATTTAGATTTGTACAAGTGGTCCCTTAGCAGACCATGGTCCTGATATGTGGAATTTCCCACCACAAAATACAAAAGTCGTTGTTGCCAAAAGTATCTGGAATAGTCGGAGACGTGGTGTGTGAACAGGTACAGATCTTTCTTCTCGACATCTAAGGGATACTTATTTCTCAAATGGGACACAAATCTTCCAGAGTTTCTCCGTGTTCCCATATACACAAGTTTCCAAAACACATTTTCGGTCTGATCGTTAAGCGTTTTGATGAAATCGGACAAAGATGTCATGCTTCTGGTGTAATCACTTGAAACAGTGATTCCGTCAAATGATCTACATTCGTCGCAGTAGTGGCAAAATAGTCGCACCCTGTTGATCTCATTACGTTTGGTCATCCAGTTCAAAAGTTCCCAAGTTGCGGTCGGAGAGCTGAGTTTTCTGGAGTGTAGGACAAGTCCATTAACCCAGGCTTGTTTTGCGGTGTAGTGCTTCCCTGCAACTAGAACGTCATAACGACGCATGGTTTCAAATTGACACTTTCGCAGTTTTTTGGCCAAGTCGGAGAGATATCTGGGTGCTCGCTTCCAAAATTGGATTGAAAGGTGGGCCAAATCAAACATTGGGATTTCGTTATATGATGTGAAAAACATGTCCGAGTTTTGAACGTCCAGATCGGGCGGATATAGGTGCAGGTGAGCTTCACAACTCCAAGTTTTGGCTCTCAGGGCAGTTTTTGTAAATGCAGTTCTAGATGAGCTGTGCTTGGCCTTAAGGCATTTCTTCGCGGATTTCCGTTTCATCGTTCCATTCCGACAAGTGAATTTCTCAAATGGCAATTGCACAACTTCTGAATCTCCGTCGGGAAAATGAACTTTGACAACGTCGAGCCGTGTAAGGACAAGCGGTATGGGTTGTGCTTTTGAAGATGGTTTAATAATGTCGACACCCTCATAGTTAATTATATGCACCAGGCAGCTTGAGAATATCGTTATGTGCTTATTGAAATTATTTGGCGATTCGGTGTGTTCTGCTTCCAGTGAATATTGTTTTGATCTGTAGAATGAAGTTTGTACTTTTGCTTTTGAATCGCGAACGTACACAAAACGCGGTAGTGTGAATAGAACAGCTATAGTTGACGCAAAAACAAGCTGCCTCGTACAACGTAGATGTATACGTCTTAAATTTCTGCAAATCTGCATTTTCAAGTGCAAAGATTATTTTTAATAATTTGTTGAGGACAAAGTTTTAATATACTACCGAATGCTGCAACGTATATTTCAAAGTAAATTACACGAATATATTATATGCTAGAAAAATGCCATATGGAAAGCTGCCACAATCTACGCATTTGATCAATAATAATTACTATGTTCCCTCAGTATTGAAAATGGCGACCCGGATGCTAGCAAAAATTGATGGATGTCTAGTAAGCCGAAATCAAAATCGATCATGTGGCAGATATAAAAAAGCAATTATATATTTTCAGTATAAGTCTTGTTAAGCTGCATGTTGAAAACTTGGGCAGCGTGAAATTTTATTTTAATTTAAACTGGCAAATCCTATAGTTAGTACGAAATCGATAACATTTTTCTGGCCAACGTATTGCATTTAACCCGGAACGCTTTAGATGAAAATGAGGTTGACGTAAACGCTTTCAATTTTGCATCGTTTTTTTTTCATTTTTTGTTGCCTAAAAGCAATGCCGGTTTGAATAACGACTGCATCTATAATGAACCGTGTTGATGCACATCCTTTTACTATCAACTTGAATAATATCCCTGGAGCCATTACAATGGATGTAATATTGTTTTTGCTGAATTATCAAGTGAATATATCCACCTGCATTTGCTGATACGCTGATCATCGATTGAGTCGCTTTGCATGCCGTACGAAAATATTTACATAGCTTTTTAGACAATTTCAGCAGCATATTCTACAGGTGTGTAGTAAAGGCTAAACTCTCTACATAGGAATGACAATAAATGCAAGTGTATGCTTCGCACAAAGTGACAAAATCTGTTCAATGTTTAAAAAAAGTTGTTAACTCGCAACGAAGGCAGGTCAGCCGTCAACAAATAAGTCCATTTTGTGCACACACATCCTTGGCACTCATCTACGAACCAAGTATCTCTATATCTATCGACGGAATTAAAATTGATTTTAAGGTGAAACTCATTAGACTCGCTGTAAATTACTTTCACTGGTCGATAGCATCATCTTGAAAACATATTCAGACATCGGGTCATTTACGTGCGACCACAACAACGCAATACATATTAAAATTCCCGACATAACAGTTATAACGTCAAGAGTTTTGCGAGAAATTCGGGAAACGAATTGCCACACATGAATTGACAACTTTGAACATGTATGCTTTTCTCCACCAGACCACATCTTGGTTGCAGCAATAAGATGACAACTCACAGTTCTTCGAGATCAACTGTCTCATGACCCTAATTTTAGAGTCAATCTCACCAGTCTTACGGATTACACACGACTTCTGTCAAAAGTTCCACACAACTTGGGAAATAAAAATGTACCATGGAAATTTGGTTGTCCATTATAATTTATTTCAATTGCTTTATTGTATCCTGGAAATATAGGATAATGGAAGATTGTGTTAGCCTTGAATATTTCAAATATGTGACGAAAACAAAACCTTGGAATTGACGGTTTATAATTGAAGGCTCCGTTTATCCAAGCGTAATGAATAGGATGCTGGTGGCCTTAATGTCGTCAGGATTATGGGCCCACTCTTACGCTTGTACGGAAAGAACATATTTTGAACCGCTTGCTGTAGATGGGAAGTTGAGACGACCCGGCATGAACAGAAATGAGTCGATTATATTCCTCGTCTTATTATTTATTTTACGGACCGGTTCCTGTTTTAATCTGCTTTCTCGCAGAAAATTTCGCATCATTATTTGTTATTTGTACGGTGGATACATATCAATATTATCTATGATGTTGCCATTGATGCGATGGTGTCGTCTGGTAGGGAGGAATAGTGATGTCACCATGGCAACCAATTGTGAAATATTGAAATGTTTTGCCTTTCCAAGAAAGTATGCATATTGCCAAGGAAAGTAACGAACTTTTTGAAAGCGTATTAATAACAATAACATAACATACTAGTTTACTACTTACATTGATTATATTGCCTTGCATTGCAAAAAAATACTGAATTGCAAATACATTCTTGTAAGGACAATTATGAAGGCAATCAGTGAATATTTTGCATACCAGGGCATCCGTTCCGACTACAGTCCTCTTTCCCATGTTACTACAACATAATGTATAAACGTGCCCGGTGTCAATCTTCACTGTCCTGGTATATAATTGCTTCAAACCGGCAACTTCCACGAGCTGGATGACGAGAAAGTTAAATTTTTTATAAGCGTTTAAAATTTGACATCACACGGAGAATACTTGAAATAAAGTTAGACATATTTTTTATTTTTAAATTGTGAAGCATATCCAAATTCAAACACCCACATTCGCTTCGTAGTAACGTATGCATATTTGTGATATGTATTAATTGGCAGAGAAATTTGTAATTCTATTTAATAGCCAGAAACATTTTGTGGGGCGGGATTTTCCGCCAAATGCGGACTGAAATATGGTTTTGTGCAATTTTATAAAATGCCAGAGAATCCATGTCCACTGGAAAGTGGATAGTGGACAGTGGATACTGTCCAGTTTGTCCATCATTTCCGGACGGTGGACAGTGGACAAGGTGGACAGCAAAAATACATAACTGTGTATTATAATTTTAATACATGAAATAATTAAGGGGCATATTGATAATAATCCGCTATCTCTAAATCTTAGCCAATTTTAACAACTGGCAATATTTTCGTTTACATCACATCATTTTGTGCTGTGTACTAATGAACGATTTAGTTTAAAAGTATGTATGTATGCAATAGATCATGAATTTCAACTGCTACAATCACTATCTATTACGGATAATATGGTAACATCATGATCATGTACATACTACGTATACTTTAAATGAATATTTTATATTTTATGTACATATAGACATCCGTTTTTTGTCTGTATTTTTAGAACATTAGCCAGTGTTGATTTACTTTTATGCAATTAGCAGTTTAGGTTCCACAATAATTGATATAATAGCAAAATTATAATCGTGTAGCAAGAGATGATGAAAAAAAAATGATCAAGAAACAATGAACTGACTTTGGCTCCACTTGTACTCCTCCCGCTCACAAGTGCGCCAAAAACCAGTCATTAGTCGTTATAAAAATGCCTGTACAGTGTATAATACACTGTGTATTGTCCACTTTCCACTGTCCATTGTCCACTGTCCGTCCACTGTCCACTGTCCACCAAAATGGGGGGTGGACATGGAAATTTGGATTCTCTGTAAAATGCACTGAATTTTGCAATCGGGTAAGCAAGTATTGATTAAAAATTGAATGGGTTACTGACCCGTTCCCATATATCGTTGCAAAAGTAGTTTCATGTGGTTGGAGTTGGTTGCAATCAATACGGCATGCACTCTTATTGGCATCATTTCACTTGACTAAATTAAAAATGCATGATATGCATGGAATGAGCTCGAGTAAGTAGTAATAATATTTTGAGCTATAATATATGCCCATTCAAACAAATTGGAATATGTATAGCAGCGACATGGAAAGGAAGAAGGGGATATCATTATTCCTTCTGCGGTGGGCACTGCTGGGAATAATACTACTACTTGTCGCGTACACAAAAAGCGAATGACAAAAATGAGCTCGTATTAAAAATGCAGGCTATAATGCTATAAGCATATTCCTCCTTCTTCAGCAGCACAGCGTGAGCTCAGCGAAGTAGTAATATTCGTGTGCCACTGACACAGTCCATTTCATGTAAAAATCCATGTGCCAACTGAATTGGTAATAATATATGAATGTAGTGTAATGGGATTTAGCAAATGAAAAATGTCTGTTGCTGTAGCGAACGACGACTGCACTGAAATATAATTTTCTTTGCTTGTATTGCTCTAGGCACAATTTTTTGTAAAAAGCATTCAAATAATATCTCGAGTTGTTTCAAAATATTTCCAAGAGACACCACCACTTTTGGACTATGAAATGAATGCTGAATTATTGGAATACAGCAACCTGTTTCTCACTCCAGCCCATCCAGTAACACCACCACAGCATCCCAAAATAGTAAACAGTATGCCAGTAAATCAGTAGCATATCGCTGAAATAAGAAGGATCATGGAGGCCAAATGTTATGAATGGATATAATGAGATGACAAATATATATTTATATACTCAACGGGACGTCTCTCGCACTTTCTCTCACATCTTTTCATACAGTTTAAGGAAAGATGATTTTTCCACTTTCATCGAAGAATGAATGCTTTACACGATATTGAGCGCCCTTTGTATTGTCTGCGTAAAAAGGGAAATGCCAGCATCGGTAACTTTAACTGGATCAGAGTCTTTCATCATTATTGTTGCTGCTGGGACCATGCATACAGCAAATAAATTAATTTTGCCGTAACCTTCTTGCCGTAGATGCACATAAGCTTGCAGATTAGATACCTGAAACAGATACCAGATGATAGCAGGTTACTGAAACAAGTGTCGTGCTCTCATACTCGAAATGACCATGAATAAATGAGCATAATAAACCATTCCAGTAAACTTGAGACACGTGGAGATGGCTGAGCACATTTTGTTAATTGTGTTGAACAAATTGTGTTTGTGATTCGGCCAAGTTGACAAACTCTAATGTTTTCAGGTATTGTGTTTTCACCTAATGTCTAGTCTCCTTTTCCCCGTTTCGTGTTCTTCCGGTCGTCGTTTACAACAAATGGTAATGTTGCAATTACTACTCATTTCAGACGCAAATGTCAGCATATGAAAGAGTATCACTCAAGTGCAAATGCTTTCTTAAAAAATCCTTGCCGTCCCACTTTCAACTATTTCACTGCCATACTAATGGCCACTCCATGGAAATAGTTTGTTTCATAACCTTTATATCTAATGGGAAATATTAAATTAGTTTGACAAACACTGCTAATAATAGAAAAAAATTCATTAATGTTTGTCAGTTAGCCGCGGCATGACATGATTGATTGAGATGAAGCGCAAAAAGCAAGGCTCATGTTAACACTCATTTATACCACCGGGTGCGCATTTGATTTCTTTTCCTTCGACTCTGTATACGTTTACGTTATTTTCTGACATTCAACAGGGAGCAATTAATGAACAAAATATAGTCTTAACACACACAGAGAACAACGCATTCATGTAGTTCTGCTTTAGTATATTTGATATAAAATTAATATAGGATGCAGCATTGCCATTTCTCTTGAAACGAATATTTGTAAAAAATCGTTGTAAAAAAGGACACCTTTTCAAAACATTCAATAGGCAACGTCACGAACGAGTATCTTGAACCGGAAGAAAGCGGATGGGCTTATTTTAAAGAATATTTACCGACTGAGCGGATTCTGACGAAGGAAGTCTCTGACCACTACCGCCGCTACGGTAACTATCTAAATGCTCCCTCCGCCGTTCTCATGTGTTAATTTAGTTAATTAAGTTGGTAATTTTATAACATGGCATGGATTGGCAACACGGATATATTTATCAAATTGACTACTATTGAATTGAATTCTAAATAAATTTTCGTCTTTTTTAAATTTAGGTAGGCTGTTGCCTTTTGTCCTCCTCAGCCTGCGTTCCCGCCGTGCTGTTCCCATCCTGGTCGTCAACTGCTCACTTAGGTTGTAAAGAAATTCGGAGAAAGGCGTCACTGTTTGTTGGGTGTCAGCATTCAAAGTCCAAAATGTGTCCGAATTTAGGACGAAATTTTGAGCCATCGAGGTCAAAAGTAGCAGCTAAGAGATCCATCGCTGATCCCCTGGGTTTTGTCCATCCCCTTACCCATGAATTTATTAGCCTTTGCTAACCAAAGTTGACTGACGATTATTATTGCACAAGCTTTTGCGACTAACAGTCAACTGAAATCGACATTATTGAAATGTCCTACTAAATATTAACTACTAGTGAATTAAAATATTTTTTTTTTGTTTTGAGTACTATTATGATATCTATTAACCTAGATAGTTTCTATCCTCATTCATAGCTATAAACATTAAAGACATAAATTCTTTATGTTCAAATGGTTGGAAATCATTTCATTGATAATAATGTGCTTGCTGTTGCAAAGCACGTATGAAGCGCATCTCTTTATCGTTCATCTCCTGCTGTTGAAATTTTCCGTCTCTTTACTGTCGCAATAAAATATTTTTCTTCAGGCACTGCGCTGGCTCTCTTGGATTGTCCACACTAACTGCTGTAATTTTCAATCTGGGCTTTGTGAATCCTGGAAATTCCTCATCAAAAATATTCAACGTCTTAGATCTTTTCAGCCATGTCAGGATACATACTAGGATGATGACAATTCCACAGGAAATGATTAGTTGTATGACTCTTATTGTGACCATGATCCACTCCTATGTATGGTTTGAAGCGGTGTCCGTTGGCATCACGCTCGCAATAGGTAGCTCTGACATCAAAAATGACACCGCCGTCTTTGCGAGTAATAGTGGATCCAACATGCTCATTATCGTTTCAAGTATCGCCTTTCCCTTCCAGATCATCACCAAAATTATTACGATGATCTCAATAATGAAAATCTAGGTTAAAGATACGTAAGAAGCAGGTTCAATATGTGGAGGCAACATGTATGCCTTCTGCTTTGGTTCAGTAAATTATGATGTCTGGAATAACGGGACAGATGACCACTGTGCGGCTAGCATTTGTGTTACTGTTGTTTCTCGCCTTTCCAATGTTGTGCATTGGTAAAAACGTGGAAGAATTCGGTTTCCAAGATGAGCGTTACAACCACATTCCAACTTTACTCTGGTTATTCTTGCTTGGCCATGAGTTCGTAAATAAGTTGTGTTCCTCCCTTTTCATTCAATTTCAATTGTCATGTTTGGCGCAATGACTCCATACTCGTTGATTTCTAACTCCAAAACTGTGGGGTTTTCCTTCACAAAATCAGAGCAGGTAACAGTACAAGCCTTTTTCAATCGTCCACATGAGATCCTTCAAGAGAGCGCTGTCTCCAGACACGATAGACTTTGGGAATATGATTTAGGGAATCCTCTTGTAAAACACAGATGAGCATTTTCCGCAATGCAATCATTTGCAGATTCGCCCTGTGTGTACATTTTTCCTTCCTTCGTCTGAATGATGAATTTCACTATTAGTTAGACACTTCACACCTTGTCTTGAAACACCTTGAAATAAAATGTCAGTGCGCGAACCTCGTAAAGCTTGTAATCCGCTTCCTTTCCTATGATTGGTATTTCGTGTTCACTATTAACTGTGTTCGAGTAAAATAACAAGTCCTAGTATTCAAATGATGATAAGCCACTGTGTTGCCCTTTGAAATCGCTAGTTTTTAATTCTCTGCATCACTATCACTATCGATAATCCGTGGGCAATCCAGTCATGGGCAATTCAATCAGTTAAAATAATTATGAACTCAGTACATTCTTCCATAAAGAGAAAATAATGAAAAGATTCGCAGTAGTTAAATTTGGTGATAACTCAGTAGATTTTGTCTCATTTAACAGGCTAATATCAGAAAACAAACAGACATTTGCTAAAACACCTCGTTAAAAGAATTTTGGCTTTTTAGCTTTTCAACGTACTCCTGACAGTGAGCCCAATAAAGTATGTCCTAAGTAGCAAGTGAAAATTAGAAAAATAGTTATGGAAAAGCGTTTTATGTAACAACCAGCGGTGAAATATGTAAAGTAAAGCAGCAGAGTCGTGATTCCAGCAGATTTCGTTACTACGCAACTCATGATATATCCATGTCCTAGTTCTGGTCTCTCTGTAGTTAAGATAAATGGAAAAACCACGCGGATGCGCGGATGGGATCCGGAGAAAATTGCCTGATAAAGATTGACATAACGGGAGGAATTCTTAATTTTAAGAGTTAATACAAAATATAATCCCACTTTCTGCAACATATTGTCGCAAAACAACATATATGTCAAAAAAATCATTTTGTAATGGCTAAAGGTTATCTCACTTTTAGTTTTCAATGAAATATGGTCGGCGAAAATCTGGCAAACTTTCCATGTCTGGCTTAAAAAGATCAATTTTTATATGTGCAACATTTTCGCCCTTTTTTTATACCCATTGCATGTTTCTCATGTAAACGTAGCGTCATACTGATTTCCGTCCATTTTCTTCCGTTTCGTCCATTTTCCCACTTTCGTCCATTTCTTCCATCGTCCACTAAAATTGAGGCGGAAGATGGAAGTATCCATTCTTTGGCTGTAAATTACTATTATTGGTCAATAGCATAGCCTTGATAATTTTAATTTACATAGACATTGGGTCGTTCGCGTGTGATTACTCAATATGGACGCAGCACTGTAATATATATGTGAGTATCAATACGATACCTTAGCCATTATTTAAATGGTGTCGCAAACAAATTAAAAACTACCCGCCAATTAAAATTAGCAATAAATAAAGTACCCAGTACGTATATCTAATGAAATTGCGATAAGACAATTATATACAGCCTTTCTTCTAAACAGAGGCATTCCATGCTTTCTGAACATTAGATTTCTAATAGTATATTCCTTCATCAGATTATCTATGAACTTCTTCGAGTATTACAAGAATGATAAAGTGTCCTAATATCAATTTGGTAAAAACCTGAATGTACAGAGGAAACGGTATTTATCACTCCGAGGTCGAAATAGCATACAACTTGTCGTAACATTACTCAAGTAGTCCTATGTTAGTTAACATTTCCCATTTTTGACATTTTACTGCCTGGAAATAAAAACAACGTTTGAATTTATTCATTCCTGAAGTATAATATTCAATACCCTTCACTCTTTACGTAGTTCACCATGAGGATTATATTAAATCATGTCCTGTTGATAACTCTGCTGCGTTCAAAATATATAAGTTCCTACGAGCGGCCATTGTTGCACATGAGCATTCGCCCATTTCAAAACGTTTCGATAAAGAGATACACAGATAAATCTGCCTACACCGACAAAGAAATCATTGCTCTTACCAAGCTGCAGAAGGAATCTAAAATACCAAGTGTGATTCGTGACATCCTAATTGAAATTTCAAGTATTTTGCGAGATAAGCGGCAACTGAATTGCCACACCGTAATAGACAACTTTGAAAATGTTGACCTAGCTCTACCAACATACTTGGTTGCAGTAGTGAGAAGACCACAACTGGCAGTTCTTCGAGATCAACTGTCTCTTGACCGAAATTTTAGAGTAAAGCGGTCCACAGTATTATGGATTCCACATGGCTTCCTCAAAAAGTACCGCACAGTCAGTAAGCTAAAGAGATATCCATGGAAGTTTCGTTGCCCATTATCAAAGTATTTAAATGGCGCTATTGTGTCCTGGAAATATAGGGTAATGGACTATTGTGTTGGGCTCGACTATTTCAAATATGTGACGAAAACAAAGCCATGGAATTGCCAGGTGCATATATATTTACACATTTCGCCACAAGTACTCAGTGCACTTACCCCGCCTTCGCCATTCCATTTTGATCTCCTTCCAAAAGAAATATCAATGTTTACAACAACGGAGCAGTCGATGGTGCCGAAACTCTACTATTTTGTTAATCATTATCGCTATGTAACCAGCATAGAATGTCTGACGCAGTTCAAAATCCAACGAACAAGTTGACTTGGAAGCAATGGCAAACAGTTAGCAGTATTTGAACCAAAAATGCACAATACTGAAATAATTCGTGTTACGTTGAAACCCAAATCCAGGCTCAAGACTGGACAAGCAAATCACATATTTGGAGAATACGAATATTCTGCTTGCCTGCTGGCAAAGTTCCGATGTGAAACTTCATTCAGCATCAAACAATTCTTGGTTACTCAGCGTAAGGAGCACCACGATTACTGGACAATGTACATTTCAGACACCCTGCCACCACTCCTAGATATTAAACTACACATGGAAAACTGCGACAATCAACTACCTCATAGAAGGAAAAAAGTTGCGACGTTAAATGCCAACGAAGTGTTCTCTACGACACTCGCATCTCTAATTTACGATATTGCTAATAATGCAACGGTAACCTTTCTTTGGAGATCGTGCCGGAACGGTATCGTGTCGGCGATAACTGATGAGCAATATCGTTACCGGAAACAAGAGATAGATTTGTCCATGCAAATATTGTACGGCGACCATAAAAATCATGCCAGACTAACATACAAAGAGATAATGAACAATTTGGCCTTTGTAAGCTGCGGAGGTGAGAAAGGGAGACACTCTTTTGGTATATATGAAGTTGTAAGGAGCTACGATAGATCCGTCTGGATATGTATTTTGGGTACAATGTTGATAGCGACATTGACGCATCGTCATATATTCAAAGGGGCCAGTATTTTCATGTACTTGTTTCAGTTCATCAAAGTTGGTTTGGAGCAAGGTGATCCGTTTCCCTCTAACATGCTCCAATACGCACACTTCCGAATTACGACACTTGCGATTCTGCTGACTGGAATAGTGTTGAGTAACGGATATAAAAGTGATAACGTATATAATATGATATCCCCTAGAGCACTGGTTACTTATACACGATTCTCTGAGCTTGTCAAAGACAACTTTGAGATTCATGTCCGCCCAAAGCAGCTAAACTTGAGGTTTGGTCGTTTTGAGGGGCTAAACACAAACGACACGTTTCTCAGCTGGACCAAGAGCATTAAACCAATTTCTCCACATGATCTATTGGACGGAGGCATGCTCCTATTTGTTCAGTCTGAAATTTTGGAATGGTTAAAACTTAATTACTTGGGAATACCTACATCAAATCTCTCCTCCATACAATCTAAAACCAGCTTACACCCAAACAGTTCTGCCGTTTTTATGGCCACATTTCAGAAACATAAGGATGACTGGATAAACCAGAATGAAGAAAATTTATCATCAAAAGAGAAGGAACTAACAGAGCAGCTACTTCATCCACAAGAGATTGTTCTCTGGAAACACCTCAAATTATGCAATAAGTCTGCACTATTGCTCCCCGCTTACATATCCAGAGAGTATGCAATTAAGTTATCACGTGGCGGTCCAGATTTGCGGGTGTATGTTGGAAAAGAGGATCATCACAACATATCGTTTGGGTTTGTAATTGAAGGCTGCGTTTATCCGAGTGTAATAAATAGGATACAAGACATTGTTTCGTCAGGATTATGGAACCGGCTTTTCACGTTTGCTAAGGAAAGTACACATTTTGAACCGCGTGTGGCAGATGGGAAATTGAGACGACCCGGGATGAACGGAAACGTGTCCATTATATTTCTAATATTATTCTACGGACTGGTTCCTTCTTTAGCCTGCTTTCTCGCAGAAAATGCTCGCATCATTATTCGTTATTTGCACGATGGATACGTTTCAATATTATCAGGAATGCTGCGAATGATGCGATGGTGTCACCTAGAGGAGACGAATGGTGATGTCAACATGGAAACTTTAGAGGGAACCAATTATAAAATACGGAAGTATTGTGGTCTTTGCAACAAAGGGTGTTTGTTGCCAAGTAAATAATCAATTTGTTGAAAGTGTAATAAACCAATAACATACCATACTAGTTTACTGCTTACATTGAGAAGTTTAAATGTATATGAGTTTCTGTAATGATAGTACATAAGGCAGACTGATGCTATGCCCAAATAGAATACAAACAAGCAAAATGGAATGTAAACATAATTCCCTTATTGGTAAAAAACATCCTGAATCATTGTCATAAACTAATTGGGTGAACAAGTTAAAACATTCTTTGGTACACATCATTACTTTTGTTTCCGGAAATTCAGTATTCTGCTCCACTCTTAAAATTATTTAAAGGCCTACACCGTAGCGGTCGGAGATGATGATGAGGATGGTGGTGGTGGGGTGTGGAAGGCGTAGCTTGTGTTGGTAGGCGCAGAAAGGGTTATGATTTGCTCCACAGCACAGTATTTAATTTTTTTTAACAAAGTGTGGTTTTCATATACACATTAAAGAAAAGTATTGAATAAAAAAACCGTTACAATGGCGACGTAGTATATCGAATTTCAACGCCAGTATGATATTCGGCTTTAGCTTAACTAGTAGATGTATTTTGACACCCCACTTACATTTTTAGCAAATATTCGAAATTTTATTTTATTCGAATATCCGCCGTTAAAACCGTTACATATTATTTCAAATTATAACTGTCGAATTTACTCAATTTCAAATTCATCGCAAATTCAAAAATTGTCGAACGCAATTTCATCTCGAGCTAAATAAAGACCTTGCAGATTTTTACTAAATGGTTGTACGTGTTCGTGTTCCAAAAATATAACAAAACAATGATCAAACTGATATACGTTCCCTAGTTGCCGTGACGATCAAATTAAATGCACAATCATTTGTAATAATGTATATAACAGTCAACGATATACCTACCCAACTTTACCACAATCGGAATTTATGTATTTATTACAATTTGGTAAATGCGATCCACCCACCACTGCAAACAGGACAGCACTCTCCCAGAGGAATACTGAAGCATGGTGCAGCTCGGGTCGACAGTCGGGCACTCGACGCCGTTACCAGTGAAACGTCGCTGAAAAATTACTTCATTGTAATTACATTCTAGTAATAACCAGTATGAAAACAATCAGTGGGCATTTTGAATTGCTGGGCATCTGATCCGACAACAACCCGCTTTCCCCTGTTGCAACGATATACTGCATCAACGTGTCCAGTGTCAATCTTCACATTCATGATAAGTACTTGCTTCAAACCGGAAACTGCCACGAGTTTCATGAACATGGAAAAATTTGACAATTAATACAAGCATATTTGAAATAAAACTAGAAATCTTTTTTTATTTTATATCGTGAAGCATATCCAAATTCCAAAACACGCATTCATTTAATTTATACGTGTAAATATTTATTATATATATTGATTAGCAGCGAAATCTCTAGGTCTATTTATTAGCCAGAAATATAGTCTGTGCAATTTACATGTTAAATTGTGCACTCCATATGCCTTCTGACAAAACCACACCATTTCGACGGAGTGAGTGCTTTAAAGCTGATGATATACAGATTTTTGTCAAAATGTAGTGCATCCAGGGCAGATTTTCCAATGGGTCTTTGTACCATTTAATAAAATGCACTAAAGTTTGCATTCGGGTAAACAAGTATTGATTAAACATTAAATGGGTTACTGACCCGTTGCCGCATATCTTTATTCATTCTTATTGGCACCATTTCACTTGACTAAATTAGAAATGCATGGCATGCAAGGAAGAAGCTCGAGTAAGTAGTATTAATATTTTGAGCTATACTGTATGCCCATTCCATCAAATTGGAATATGTATAGCAGCGACGAGGAGGAAAGGAAGAAGGGGAAAACCTTATTCCTGCTGCGAACCAGCACTGCTGGGAATAATACTACTTCTTGTTGGGCATACAAAAATGCATGACAAAAATGAAGTCTTATTAAAAATGCACGCATTAAAGCTATAAGCATATTCCTCCTTCTTCAGCAACACAGCTTGAACTCAGCGCAAGTAGTAATATTATTGTGCCACTGGCACAATCCATTTCATGCTGAAATCAATATGCCTTTAAAATTGGTAATAATATATGAATGTAGTGGAATGGGAGTTAGCAAATCAAGAGTCTGTTGCAGCTGCAAACGACGACTGAAATAGTATGAGCTTTGCTTATAGTGCTGTACGTATTTACCAACATTAACTATTTTTGTAAAAATGTAAAGTAATCTTTTGAGTCGTTTCAAAATATTTCTAAGACACATTACCACTTTTTGGCTATGAAAGGGATGCTGAATTATTGGAATACAGCAGCCTGTTTCTCACTCCAGCCCATCCAGTCACACCACCAAAGTAGCCCAAAATAGTAAATCAATAGCATATCGCTGAAATAAGAAGGATTATGGAGGCCAAATTCTATGGAGAGATGGAATCAGATGGCAAGTATATATTTATATAACCAATTTGACGACTCTCGAACACATCTTTCGAATCTTTTCATACAGTTTAATACAAAAAGATTTTTTTCCAATGCCATAAAACAATTAACAAATAATACGATAGTGAGCGCCCTTTGTATTGACTGCATAAAAGGGGAAATGCCAGCATCTTTCACTAAACTGGACCAGAGTATTTGATCATTATTGTTGCTGGTACGGCCACGCATACAGCAAATAAATTAATTTTGCCATGAACTTCCTCACAAATTTCAAAGCAGCTTATTTCCTACATGTACTTAAGATAGAAATAGGTTTAATATATGATAGAAATGTACACAAGTTTGCAGATTAGATTCCTGAAACAAAAAACAGATGATACAAGATTACTGTAATAAGGGTAGCGCTCATATTCGAAACGACGTTGAATGAAGGAGCATAATAATAAACCATTCTAGTAAAATTCGGACTCCCAAATTTCTAATTATTTTTAATGATCATATATTAAATAATTTAACATTTCAGCCATAGGGGCACTCCAATGTGGATATGTGTGGAAGCACATTTTTGTAAATTATGTTGAACAATGGTTCGGTCAAGTTGGCACTCTTTGACATTTTTGGCAGGTATTGTTTCTTCCGCCTAATGACTAGTGTCTTTTTCCTAATTCCGTATTTTTCTGGTAGTCGTCTTGAACAAATGGCAATGTTGAACGCTAATTTTGCTAAAACATTCTTCACTAGGTCACTGATAGATTTTTCATAAAGCTTTAGACTGTTTAGTTTTAGATTTGCTGTATTAAAAATTCATCCTTATAATCAAACGCGACGTTCATACTTGCTTGATTGATTAAAAATTGTAGCATTTTAAAAAAATCACTGAATTTTTTCATTCAGGTAAACCAGTATTAATTAAAAATTAAATGGGTTACTGACCCATTGCTGCGTATTGATACAAAAAGTAATTTCAAGTGGTTGGAGTTGGTAGCAATAAATACGGCATTCACTCTTATTGGCATCATTTCAGTTCACTAACTTAGAAATGCATGAGATGCATGGAAGGAGCTCGAGTAAGTAGTATTAATATTTGAGCTATACTATATACCCGTTGAACCAAATTGGAATATGTGTAGCAGCGACGAGGAAAGGAAGAAGGGAAAAACCTTATTCCTGCTGCGAACCAACACTGCTGGGAATAATACTACTTCTTGTTGCGTATACAAAAATGCATGGCAAAAATGAGCTCGTATTAAAAATGTTGGCATTAAAGCTATAAGCATATTCCTCCTTCTTCAGCAGCATAGTGTGAACTCAACCGAAGTAGTAATATTCTCGTGCCACTGACACTCTATCAATTGTCAATGTGCAAGCTAAATTTGTAATAATATATGAATGTAGTGGAATGGGAGTTAGCAAATCAAAAGATTCTGTTGTTACTCACGACGACTATAGCATGGCTTTTATCTCATCATCCATGATCTTACCAACTCCGTTCTCAACTTCTGCACGAATCACCAAAACACGTGGTAATAAACCAAAGAACACTTTTACTCTAAAACATATACTTATGTCCACTTACACGATATTGAGTGTAAAAAAGCTACTCAAAATTAGTACTGACATTTTTGCACCAAATTCGATTGGAATTACGTTTCTAAAAATGTATTGTTTTGGTGCCAAATGCGCCTTAAACAGTTGTCTCACATTGCCCCAATGTTTTTTTAAAAATTTATTTATTTCTTACATTTGGCCCTTTGCGCACGCCAAAAAACCGATTATAAAGTAATTCCCGTCCAATCAAAAATCCCGCTCCTGCTACGACGTCGCACAAAACCGGAAGTTTTCATACATCAACGTCAACACAGTTTCTCGCACATATTTTCGTATAGCTTAAGGGAATTTGATTTCTCCATTCCAATTTCATAAAAAATGCATGAATGAAACGATATTTGGCACGGTGTGTATTAGCTGCTATAAGTAGGGGAAATGCCATTACCCGTCACAGAACTGGATCAGAGGCTGTGTTTATTATAAATGCTGCTGCTGGGGGGCCATTCCTTCATCATGTAAATCAATATTTCCGTAAACTTCCTCCCAAATTTTCAGAGCAACTTATTTCATACATTTTCATCATATTTTTTCCCTACAGAATTGATTCGGCGACGAAAACAAGTTGACTCTGAAAAATTCTTCCAATTATGTTCGCATTTGTTATCATAATGTTTTGTGTGGAATGAAATTCCAACGAAATGGGATTACGTTTTCATTCAATATTTAAACACACGTCACAATTAGGAAAGCAGAAGGACAGGGGCATGTAGATGTAATCTCGAAATCCGTATCTGGCGTTCAGGAACTTGGTTCACCGTTTCGCAGCGCAATAACTTTCAAAGTGAAACTCAAAAATGTGAAATATGATACGTTGAAGTAAATATATCTTACGACTGAGCGGAGCGTAATCTAAACCTTAACTAAAATCAGATCCTCCCAATACTTTGAGTCGTAAACCACCTTGGGTGGATTGGAATAGGTTTAGTAGCATAAGCTTGTAGATTAGATACCAGAAAAAAGTAGCAGATCTTAACAGCTTACTGCAACGAGCCTAGATATCATACTCGAAATGATCTAGAATGAGGTTCAATAATAAACCATTTTAGTATAAATTTAGTGAAATCGGACACGTTTGTCAGTTAGCTGTGGCATGACGCGTGTTGTATTAAGCGTACATACAAGAGCTCATAACTAAGCGCTTTCGCACCGCCGACCGTGTACTTGCTTTCTCTTTCTGTTCTTTGAACTCATTGTACATTTACGTGATGTCCTTGGCTGGCATGCAACAGGCAGCACATGTGAAAAAAATACCCTTGCCGTTGTGTTGGCCCGTCAGACAGAGCAATAAATCTTTACCACTTTCGTCAGAAATACTGCCCACAAATTCTTGTAATCAAGGGAACATATGTACATAAACCCGACAACCTTTCCAAGTTAACTCCATTTCAAAACTAGTTTTGTTGTTACGCTTGACTCATTTTTACAAGCTTCAGGTACAACCATATGGGAGGCTAATGATGCTGGATATTCCTCATCGCTTTCTTCTATTTTCGCATATACATAACATAATCAGCAGATTTTAGAGCATGAGAGATCGACTGCATCCTCATGGCGCAGCAGTGCTCCAACGGTTTCAAGTTGAGAGATCGTACAAGCATTGGTCTATGCTTACCTTTTGCAACCACAGAAATTATAAACAAATCACTGTAGAAAAACAAACTTAGCGGCCATGGGATCATGAAATCACAGTATTTTCTATATTACCTCTCCATTATGCTTTATATTGTTTTTGCTCGACATTACTTCTATATACCTACAAGCACATACCAGTACAAATTTGAAAGCATGCATACGAAATTGTTGCTTATTCACATACAATGTCATCAAGAATGCAAATTTATTTATCCCGCATCAATAAATATGAAAACATTTTTTGAGCAAATTTCCTTACTACCTGGTATACTATTTTTTGGAACTGATCAGTTTATGGCTACGACCGATCAAGCTGCCCTGAGTTGTTAGGGTCAGCATGAATTTACATGGAGGCTTGCACTCAACCAAAACATCAATACTGTTTGGTGGTCATTGCTAGTCGTCACAAAAATCGATACAGTTACTGGCATATATTGACATGGAAGGTAGATATATGCATTTAATATTTTATTTGACTATTCAACAGCTCAAGATCCACGAATGCGAGTTCAGAGACAGCTACATAGGTATTGCTCTAATGTCACCGAGCTCGGTGGAAGCACCATGAACATATAAAAGCTAATGTAGAGTGGAGGCAGATTTATGTGAATAATTAATATTTTAAGCTCGCTTATTCCATTAGCAAAGCTAGCAACAGGAACTAATATGTAAATGGAATTCGGATGAATGCATGAAATGCAACTGTTGTGTTTATTCTGCTACATATGGAGACGAGACATAGTATTACAACACATTCGCATACGCCGCAATATGGAATAAGGTTTTGCATTTAATCTGTCCGAATCTGGTAATAAAATCAGTACTTTGGTGGGAATGCCATGGATTTCATATTGTGAATCAGATTTAATCTGCATGCTTGCATTAACGCTTGGTACGACTATGTCGTCAAGCCAAGATGATAAGGTTTGTTTCAATCTAATTTGATCCAACGGAAAATGATGTATTTAGTGTTGTACTGGAGTGGAATGGAGCTGGATATACAATATGATTCGAGCAGGGCTGGGTTAGGTTAATTGAATAATTAATATACATTTGAGGGATGCTTGGCGGACACTGAATGTCAAATTCTAGGTGACAGTTTCTCATGGTATCTTTTCATGTAATGGTAGAATGTATATTTGTCAGTGTAAGTTGTCTTGCGGAAATGAGTAGGGGCAGAGATACAAAGACTACTTCCAGGTTGCTTGTCATTACACAAAACCGGCGTTACACAAGAAAAAAATCTTAGTATGTTCCTACCTTGTGTTGTACACTTGGTGTATTATCAATTCTATGAAACGGTCAACAAAAAATCAGATGCCGCTCCAGGAAATCTGGATCTGTACTTTGATTATACAAGTGATACCCTAGTTCCATATGCATACTCTGTTCACAAGTGGGTTCCAGCGATATACTCCTTCATTCCGATTGCTCTACTAGCTTGTAATGGGAGATATTATAATTTGAATATGACTGCATCGGCTTTCCCCTTTCGCCCAATTATTCCACCCAATCTCCCATGTTCCATACAGCTTCACATTATTCTTTGTGATCAGTGGCAATTTATACGAGAATCTTATGACGCTACCAAAAGAAGACCGATGCTTTCAACAAACTACCAACTAGCACCAATGTCGTTCAAGCATCTAATATTCGGACCACACGTAATGGAGATGCATGAAATGCACTCGTCGACTTCCTCAATATTGGCTATTCAAAAGAAACGAGGCATGAATATAGTCAACACTATTCGGGATACCTCCCATTTCAAAACTGGCATATTTCAAGGATTACTCACTTGCCATACGGCATCTGTTGCAATAGGTCATTGGGCGAGGCTCGTAGATACGCATCATGAACCGTTGAAGATGGTCTTCTTTCATCCATATGAAGTGGCGAACAGAAATACAAAAGTGATGTTCACCTTTACGAAACAACAAACCAATATAAAGTACAACAAATTTTTGATTTATCAATTTGAGGAAAATGTGTGGACCACAAAAGTGGAAAATTTCACGAGCATAGTTTCCATTTCACAAATTGATACTTGCTGCTCACACAGATTTGCGACTCTGCATTGGGTATGGGTTGTCAATGACCAAAGCATTCCTGACGAGTCCAGCTATAGGGGCATCAATGTGATTGAAATTATATATGGAACCCCAATAAGAAAGGGTTTGCTTTGCATGGCTGTTAAATTCCTGTTCTCAGGGAATGTAACTTGCGTATCGCCGCATTTCTTTTTCCAGAAGGTAGCATACTACTCACCACAGGAGATGCTGATCCCAACAATTAGAGCGGCTCCCAATTGCATATATGCAATTAGCGATTCCAATTCCTTGAGCTTCATTACATGCTCAGGCATTAAGCACGGCAGTTTGTCAGCAGCAGATTTTGTGTCCATATTTGATGCGTATATATGGTTATGTCTGATATTGAGTATCGCTTTGACAGTAGCAATTATCAAAGTCGTTCTCCTTTGCAATGACGGTGTTGAGCAAATACAAAGCGTAGACTGCGTCTCCTTTCCATTCAGAGTTTTACTGGAACAGGGATCTAATATGATGAATTTGTGTGGCTGCGCCAAGTGGAATATTCGAATATCTCCTGTCATGCTTTGTTTCGTTCCGGTATGGATTCTGGTTGGAGTTGTGCTAAGCACAGCGTACAGAGGCGGTAACATTGGAAATCTCTATGCTCCAGTGAAGCCAAAATTAATTGAAACATGGAGTCATTTGATACAGGAAAATTTAACGATATTTTCGCCCAATACCAAGCCTGATTTATCGAAGAACGGTTTGGCGCGAATGGAGGACATGGAATTATTTTTGAAGGGCTCAAACAAAATCATTCAGTTTGAGCGAAATGATGGTTTGATTGCAAAGCCGAGTGACACCCCGTTGACGAAACTTTTGAAAAAAGCAACGCGTAACTATTATATGCCTGAATTTACTGAATTCGCCCATTACGATTTTTCACTGAAAACAACTGGTAACCGTATCATTCCGTTAATTGATTACATCTCCAACATGACATGGATCCCAGAAAATCAAGAGGAATTGAAAGCATCTCTGGGCGGCTTGAATTATTTAGTGGCTAGGATTTCCGCGTGTAAACAATCCGCCCTTGTTACGTATAGGAAGAGAAGCGAGCAAGTTAAGAATAAGCTGATTTTGAAGCTTTGGAACAATACAAAAGTAAATAAGGATGCATGGAAATATGTGAGTGTAAGCAAAGATACATCGGCGGATATACATATTGGACTCCATTTGCATAATGTTCCTTGGGCAGCGGACGCTGCTGGAAAAAGATTTCGAACATTGGATGAAGCTGGAGTCATGGCAAAATTTATCGATTGGGATAACTTTGTAACTACTCGGGAAGATAGTGGAAAGGTGGAACGAATTAAAGTGATGCATAGGGTAAAGAGAATTGGGCTTAGTGACAACGTTATTGTAATATTTTGTTTTTGGGGATCCCTTTTGCTGGCATGTGCGGTCTGTGCGCGTGGAGAGGTTTATTTATTCTCGAAGAGGAATCGCGTACGACCACTTCACTATGAAAACTATTGCTGGTCCTTTCTGAAGCAACTGATTCTTGGCAGGGAACTTCCAGAACCGGTTTGTACAAAATGCGGTAATCACGGAGAATGCCAAAAAAAATTGTACAAATCATTAATTGTTTCTTCGGGTTGGTCAATTAGTAACATGTTCGTAAATTTTTGTCGCGTCATGCATGTGGACAACACAGCTAGTTTATGTCAATCATTTGCGCCCAGCCATTGGACATAATGCCAAGGAAGTTGCAGCCGAAAATTAGTCATTACATAATAAACATTTATACACCAGTGTTAGCTCACATTCTAATGCATCGCTTAACTAGCTTTTAATGTGCAAATGCATTCAAATAGTTTTTAAATGTAACAACTGTGATATAGTTTCATTGAAATAAACGATATCATATTATCAAATTCACATTAAAGTTCAAGTCATAATTTAAATAACTTCTACATGTACTTGACTTTACAATCAAGCACGCAATTACAAACAAGCAATCAATCACACACCTTTTAATCTCCAAGCTAAATAAGTTGGAAATATACTGCAGGATTTATGAGTATGGTGTTTTCCTGAATGACTCAAGTTTAAAATATAACTGTGTGCACATTTCTTACATACCAGACAACCTTGGACATTGCCAAGGATTTGTTGACAGTGCGCAGTTAGGAGCTACGAGAATTGAGTAAGAAGCACAATTTATATATGGCCCTCAACATTTTTATCAATGAATAATTCTCTTTCCATTGTCCGTTAGGGCTGACCTTGTTGCCTTTTGGACGTAAATGAAGCTACCGTTTTAATGCAATTCAGTTTACTTCCGTACAAAATCTCAAATCATTTCTAAAATTTGTCGGTGAAGTGTTCCAATCAATCTACTGGATACAACAATCGTTTTTGTTCATATTTTCAAAGTTACTTTTCAAAAGTTTGTTGCAAATAATTTGGGCAATTTTTACTCTAATTGTGATATACGGATAACAAAATGTTGCTCAATCGTTTTTTCTTGGTGCTTACAATTACGACATGTTATGTAAGGTGTACTATAACGCGATGCCCAGAAAATGTTGATACAACGACAGGAGCACCAGTTGAGCGAAGCAGTATCCTAATGAACTTGAGTAATATACGTTGATAATTATTGCACCAATATATTTAATAAATATAGCCATATTGACTTGTATATTTAAATGTGGTTTGAAACAGTGTGTAAAATGTTGGCTGGTCGTAATGCTGTACCGGAAGAGACCGAAAACATCAATGCGACAACTAATGGCCTGGGTAATGTTTTCCGAGTTTTCCTATTAACAACTCATATTAACAAAAGTTACAAAGGTCGTCAATGTGTAATCTTGTGTTTTATGACATTGTTCTAATGTGAACTGAAATGGTCAATGTTTAAATAACAGCCGTCTTAGTGATAACTTCTGTGGAGGATAGCACCCCAGCCCAAGTGACGAGTCGTGCACCAAAGGGTTTGTGCTCACCGCAATCCATTTTTCAATTATCTAAAGCAACTTCCATATTTTTAATCTATGTTATTTTGCCCTTTGTATTTCAACCAGTTGAACCCGAGACACCGGAGGAACTGTCGTGGTTCGAATCTTTATTCGAAGCCATCAAAAGTTACTTCGGGTAACTAGACGGCATTTTACTGTTACAACGAATCCAAGATAAATATCGTCGAATTAGTAAGGAACGTAAACAATAATTTATGGTTATGCATCGCTGATATATGGCTTACAATCAGGGTTTAATAAGTCGACAAAATAAATTTTAACATGGAGATTGCTCCATGATTCATGACATCGATTACTTAGGTAGGGTTAGTGTCGGATTCCTGGTCGACCGCCAAGTTCAATTGTCTTGAATTAATTTATGTCTGCATGAAGATATTAAATCATTTTCAAATGAACGGAAATGACTTCATGTGTCATAATTACAATTTAATTACTAACATTTATAGAAGCAAAAATAGGACAGAGTAGTGCGCTATTAAAGTGAATTTCAAAAAAATACATATCACAACTTTCTTGACATCTGGGCAACAATAAAACATCTACGATCATTTAAAAGAACAATAATGGCGACAACATCGTTTAAAGTTTAACGAACGTCATTCAAACACTTTCTACCCATCTTTTTATCAAATTTAAAAAAACATATCTTGACCAAATAAATAATAAATAAGCAGAGATTCTATTTGTCAAAAATTACACCACTAAACCTTATCTGTAAAACGGTTATGTAATAGCTTGTGATTGCCTGCATGTTAACAATTTATACAGGTTTTAATCCGTAGATAATTGCAGGTGTTTAAGCTTGTTAATGTTTCAGACACAATCACTGGCAAGATTGTTTCCTTTTTTATTGGTCTTCAGGGACAAACGCAAGCAAAGTCACCTCAGAAAGCAAAGCAATCTAAATGATTTTAGTTGATGTTACTTTTCTGATGAGTCTCATAATGGTTTAATTTATGGAAAGATAAATTTTCTTGTTATTTCTACAAATTAGATTGCCAACTTTACGCAATTGAAAATTTATTCTATCACGATGGTTTCAATTTTTAAATAAAAAATCTTCCAATGCTGAAGTCCTGTACGATATGTACTAGGAATGTGCATACTTAACGTTGCATTGCAAGTATTATCAGAAAAAGATTGAAAAAATATTCACGCATCCAATAAACAAAGTCAAAACAATAATCTTGCTGCAGAATGCTTATATTTCAAATTGCCATTTAGTCTATTGACAGCTTCAATTAACTATTGTAATGCAAGTAAGTTTTTAAATTGGCTTTGCTGACGTCACGGACAATAGTGTTGGAACAAAATATGATCTACCTTCTGAGTTCCTATGCGCCGACTATATACTCAAGAGCAGAAATTATAGAGGATATCATATCTATGACGAAGTAATGCAATAACCAATGCAGCATTTCTTGCTTAGAAACTATTATAAAGCATATTTAAAACAGATGAATAAACTTAAAAAGTAAGAATAGCATCACAGGCGCGCTCGCAAATCAGCCAAACATACTCCGCCAGAAACTCGCTCCCCAAGCGCATATACGGACCATACATGATTATCACGGGACGGATTGCTTTCACCTTCATCATGTCCATTCCATTCCCCCGCGTTTTTGCCTTGGAATATTGGAACCTCATTCGAAACTGCTGCATTGTGATCACATCAGTGAGCTGCTCCAGCGCCGTACACACTATTGGCAGCACAAACGAAAGAGCCCCTCCGATAGTTAGCAGAAAAATGAATGTGCCCAAATATACCATGACGCTTACTTGTTCAGGTGTGGTTCTGATAACTGTCCAGATGCAGGCGACAATGAACCAAAATATTCCGTTCAGGACAGCGTATGCAACCATATCAATCAATGGCTGAATATTTGATATGATTATTCGAAGGCCATTGTAGTAGTGTGCAAAGCCATTTGCGGAACGAATTCTTCTCTTGAGCATGCTTTCAATTTTCATGAACCGAATCAGAACGACAACCAAGACGCAATAGAGAAAGCTTCCGGTGCGAGCCACTTCCAAACTGAGGAATATGCAGTAAAGGAAATGGATGACGAATGAGCCGATGATTGTGAGGTGATTCCTGTACATTGGATCGGGGAGAAATTCTTCCAAGGTGAAGTACATGGCATCCAAGTTTGAGACAACTCCGCCCATGGCAACAAGCCAGGGAAGTCCTGCGGCAAGTGGCAATATTGAGAAGTACATGTATTCCTTCCCAGTCGACTTGTTAGAATTCCGTTGTCTCACGGGAGCGAAATCTGGAAATGGGAACAAGAAAATGTGCGAAAAACGTTTTGAAGTCATGATTTATTTTAAGGCTTACCTTGGTCCATTCTGTCTAACATGCGAAGAAATTCATTGACGCATTCCAGAATGCGATCATTAGCAATCATTACAGTGATCAGGCCGACAATTGTGAGCACCATGGCAAGTTGTAGGAATATGAATTTGTACACAGGCTTTTCGATTTGACTTGGGAAAAGTAGATTAAATTTGAAGGCGATGACAAGGTGAAGGAGACCGATAAGAAGCAGTGCCAAAATGGACAATACGTTTGGCAGGATTTTGATGACAGGTTTGTTCCAAACTAGTTTGGAAAAGTCGCGATCCCATTTCACGGACAGAGGCCAGACGTAGAAGAATAGCCGCTTGTGCCATTGGAATGCCTCTCGTTCTACTTTGCTAAGCAGCATACTGAGCGGTCGAATCCCTACATTTCTTCGAATCGAATTGAACCTACTCTCACACGACACGTATCGACTTCAATGTCCAGTGAATAAGTGCCTGGTTTGTTCTTGACGCGGCCTGTTTTCCTGTCATGCGGCCGATGGCAGAGTTGGCATTGGAAACACCCGCGTTTTATTACCTAAGAAGAGTGACTTTGTAGAATTCTTAAATGCAGTTATTACCGAGTTTTGAAATTGGTTTCAAGATATGGATGCACAAATTCTCTATTAGTGTAGCAGTAGATGATTGAACGCATGTCAGATTTTTAAAAGGTTTTCGTTAATAAAATTGCTTTCTGACTCTCGTAATGCAAACGAAAGTAGATGGTAATAATCTAGATTAACGAAAGGCGTAAATATGCCAAAATAAGTTTAGAATTTGTTGAGGATTTTTTTTTCAGTTGATGAAGTCTAATAAAGGCCAACATAATGTACAATTTTCCAATTTCTCCACATATATTGGCTGCTAATACTAACAGAGAACTGATAAGAAACTTGATTAACTAATTGCGTTTTAGTGGCCTACCTGAAAAACTCCTATACAATTTTGATGAAACTGTCCGATACAGAGTTGTAGCTAAGCTTGCATCTGTGTTGGCTAATACACGTAGTAGTTAGATATAACTTTAACGCCCTTCGTTGATATATAACTTTAACATTATCCTAGTTTCAAAACGGATTGCATCCACCAGTGCTGTGAATATGGATGCATTTGGAAAAAATGCAGATCCGATTTCGCTCACTTTTGAACAACAATTTAAATTTGATTATTTTTCTGGAAATTGGACGGTTCCAAATTATTTATTTAATTTTTTACCACAAATTCGACAGATTCGATTATATTTTTGAAATAAAAGCATTTTTCAAATTTGTTGAGGAATGAACATATTGAAGAATGACAATTTTAAATGACATTGTAGATGGGATGGAGAGTAGCCCCGTTAGCCACAGTAGTTATTTGATAAATCTAGTAATTTCTTATTTGCTACTAGTAACAACTGGTATTTTGCAAATCGCGTGTATCATGACCGATGTGCATTTCATATTAGCAAATACCTCCGGAAAAATAGCTTACAAATTACTGAATTTAAGCGGTAATTATTTGTTGACGGTATTTTTTGACAATCGTCTGACTGTATATAGCTTAACTATAAAGCAACATTTATCATTATTTTGTGTGCAAAAAATATAGCACCGAACTAGAAGCAAAATTAGTGAATGCGAATGAATTGTGTTTACTTATATAAATTCTTGATAAATTACTACCATGAAGAACATTCATCATTAATTTCAACGCAAATGTTTCCTTTAATTCTTAACGTTATAAATTTCGATGCGGTTAGTGCTGATAGAGCTATCATGTCAATCTACAATTTAAAAATTATTTTCGTTTAGTCACAGATAATTGTAAGTTACTGCGAATGAATGTAAATGGGTATGCAACGTATTTAAAAAAAATGTTTTGACATATTGGCTAACTGCCTTAAAATTGTAGAAGCGCTCTGTCATGAATTGAGAATAAATTGTTGCGGGCACAACAAAAACTCAACACCGAGAGACCGGTAAATTATTACATTTGAATTTACAATACATTCAAAATGAACGCGTATAGATAAGTTCAAACAGAAAAGCATCCAAACCACAAGCGACGGGAGGAACATTTGAGTGTTATAGCTTCAGACGATGGCATGGCAGCAATTTTTGACACCCAAATTGCAAAGTAGAGGCGTGTATGATGTCAAAGTGTTGAATTTAGAGTGCAAAGTTAGCAAAATTAATCTGCATGGCTCGACATACTAGACTTTTTACAGTACTATGTTCGCATAGTGTAAAGTACTAGTAAGCCAAGACGCTGATGAAAGTAAGAAGTGTCTGCTCTAAGGAGCCATCGAATGCATAAAAAATGAAGTGAATAATTAATCATCCGGCACGTGCCGACAACTCAATTTTTTGGTACATCGTGTTCGGTAGACACATCCAATCCTAATCCTCAAACGTCGTACATCACTAAAATGAAAGAGCCAAATGGATCCATGCGACATGTATATTCTTTCGCTTTCGGTAAAACATTTTTTCGTTAATTCAATCCACCAGCTTAAAATTTTGAAATTAACATCATGATACGGAAACATTGACGAAAATGGGAATTCTTTGCCTTCTACTATCTGCTTTGAAGTATGAGATGTGTATGCGTTATTGGCAAATTTTCACGAACAATCGTATCGCAATTGAAATGATTTGCACTAGATTGTTGACCTTCCCAGATTTTTGATGTATGATTACCCAGCTAAGCTTCGGTTCATGCTTAGACCATCATTGTCGTCCATTTGTCACATACTCGATGGGCCTGTAAGAATTGACGAGGAGAGCGTGTGCCTTCGTGAATCCGGCTATAACGAACACGTCTGTCATTAAAACTGCTAATTGAAGTTTTGCGTGTCTTCTACCTAACCAATGATACCCCAGTGTATGAAAATTACGAAGGGATTACCAGAAATGTTGAACACAATCTTTTTAAAAAAACTTGGCATATCGTCGGATAGATAAACAGTAGGGCTTTCAAACGACTGTATACTCGCAGTAAAATTCACTTGCCTTTTCGAGCTAGAGCTGGTAATATAAATATCTCTTCCGAAGGACCGAGAGTGTTTACTGGGCCAAAACTGTGATTGTGGATGAAGGATATATTCATCTTTATGTAAAGCCTTCAAATATTTCTCTACAATACGTTCCGCTAATTTTACATCCCCATTTTAAATGCTATGCCGAAAAGTGAAATTTCATGACGTACACATCAATGCCTACCATTTCACTACATAGATAGCTAGACGATCAAGAATAAGTTGCAAATGTATATAAGGGTCCCGCGAAACCAGAAGTAAAAACTGGTTTGTTTGTAAGAAATGTTTCAAATGGTTGTTAAATGAGAGTGAAACAAAATATATTCGACATTTCTGATAATCCCTTCGTTTGTAATATATGATGTGTTCATCGGGACAACCGCATCCATGTATAATTCTTGTACAACAGCTTCGGGTCGGTCACTTGCACGTGTGTCCGCGGATAAGAATATATTTGGTCGATTCGATATCATATAATATCTGAGAAACGTCAATGTGTCCCATTTAATACCCGAGTGCGGTAGAAAGAAATGACTGCATTTTAGACAGAATGTTTAGAGCAGTTCGCCTGAAGCATTCGTAACAAGGCTTTATACTCTCAGCAGTGAAATTTTTTCAGCTACTCTTTTTTTAGTATTATTCACATTACCGATTGATCAACACACTTCCCTTTAGAAATTTATGTAAATTTTTAATATCCAGCGCAAATATGTTTCTGAAAACATTTAATAATTTTTGTATTCCCGCTTTTCTCAATCCATTCTCAGCTAACCATTCAGCAAAGTGGATTCCAGGTGGATGATGAAAGGAAAGAAATGTCTGCACGATGAGTTAAACGAGACATATTTAATGAAGTAAATAATTAATCGTCCGGAGCGTGTCTAAAACTCAAGTAAATGGGAGAATGTGTCCGGATTGTACTTCCAGCCAAATTCGCCAAATAACTTTTGATACATAAAAGAAATCCGCAAGTAAAAGGCATTTAAATATATATATTGCACTGAAATGAAAGGCATGATCTAAAATTAATCTAAAACCAAAGTGTATGTTGAACATCCCGCTTTGTAGATGACTTTAGTGGGATATATTCACATTCAATTATTTATATAATTCGTTTTAAAATTATATTTTTGAACCAATTCAATTGCTTACATTCGTATTTGTTTCAATTTATTGCAGTCCTACCCGCATTTGTTTCAGTCCATGTTTAGACATTCCATGTCCGCAGTTTGTTAAATACACATTCGTCGTATACTAATTTGACGTAGAGACCGTACACCTTAATAGCCCCGGAAATAGCGTGTATGTTGGCAATTAAAACTGTCGACCGAAATATGGATTTTCCTCTACCCAAGCGATGTTCCTGCTTCCAAGAGACTTACAACTTGATGATTGGCTACTTGTATCATCTACAACCATGGATATTACTACCAACACAGCTCCACATCTGCACGTGTGTCTGCAGGCCAGAAAATCCAAACAGAAAAGCATGCAAACTACAAGCGACGGGAGGAACATTTGAGGTTATTGCGATAGACGCTAGCATGTCGACACCGTTTTGACCACGCAATTCCAAAGTTGAGTCGTGTATGATATCGAGGTGTTGAATTTCGAGTGCAAAGTTAGCAAATTAATCTGCATTGATCGACATACTAGACATTTTTGCAGTACTATGTTCGTATAATGTAATATACTGGTAAGCCACGACAACGACGAAAGTAAGAAGTGGCGGCTCAAAGAGCCATCGAATGCATAAAAAATGAAGTGAATAATTAATCATCCGGCACGTGCCAACAACTCAAATTTTTGGTACATCGTGTTCGGTGTACACATCCAACCGTATTCCTCAATCGTCGAAAATCACTAAAATGAAATGGCCAAATGAATTAATTGAACTTGCATATTGATTCGATTTCAGTGAAATATTTTTTAGTTAATTCAATCCATCAGCTTAAAATTGTACAATTAACATGATAATGACAAAAATGGGAATTCTTTGCTTTCTACTAGCTGCTTTGAAATATGAGATATATGCTTTATTGGCAAATTTTCACGAACAATCGTATGGCAATTGAAATGATTTGCACTAGATTGTTGACCTTCCCAGATTTTTGATGTATGATTACCCAGCTAAGCTTCGGTTCATGCTTAGACCATCATTGTCGTCCATTTGTCAAATACTCGATGGGCCTGTAAGAATTAACGAGGAGAGCGTGTGCCTTCGTGAATCCGGCAAAAAACTTACACGTCTGTCATTAAAACTGCTAATTGAAGTTTTGCGTGTCTTCTACCTAACCAATGCTACCTCAGTGTATGGAAATTACGAAGGGATTACCAGAAATGTTGAGTACAATCTTTAAAAAACTTGCTCGTTTAAGCTAACCGGCATATCGTCTGATAGATAAATAGTTGGACTTTCAAACGACTGTATGCTCGCAGGTAAAATTACTTGCCTTCTCGACCTAGAGCTGGTAATAAAAACAAACAGGTTTTTTCCTATATAAGATATTAAATGGTTAAAGGTTGACGTTACATTTTTCGAAGGGCCATTCCAAGGTCTTCATTGAAAATGAAATATAAATAGCTGCTATAGACATGTTTGCTGGACAAAAACTGTGATCGTGGATGAAGGATATATTCATCTTTATGCAAAACATTCAAATATTCCTCTACAATACGTCCCGCTAGTTTTACATACACATTTTAAATTCTTTACGGAAAAGTGCAATTTCGTGACGTACACGATATCTCACTACATTATCAGCCAATCGATCGACAATTAGTTGCAAATGTATATAATGGTCCTGCGAAACCAAAAGTGAAAAAACTGACTGAATGTTTCAAATGGTTGTTTAATGAGAGCGAAACAAAATCTATTAGACATTTCTGATAATCCCTTCGTGTGTATTATATGATGTGTTCATCGGGACAACCGCAACCATGTATGTTTCTTGCACAACAGTTTCGGGTCACTTGCACGTGTGTAGGTAAGAATATTTTTGGTAGATTCGAGTACATATACTATCTGAGATGTCAATGTGTCGGATTTAATACAAGAGTGCGATATGAAGAATTGACTGCATTTTAGACAGAATGTTTAGAACAGTTAGCCTGAAGCATTCGTAACAGGGCTTTATACTCAGCAGTGGAATTTTTTCAACTACTCTTTCTTAGTATTATTCACATTACCGATTGATCGACACAATTTTTTAATATCCAGCGCAAATATGTTTCTCAAAATATTTTACAATTTTTGTATTCCCGCATTTCTCAGTTGGACGTTTCATCTATCCCGGTCTTGTGAATTCAATACCAAAGACCCAAACATCAGGTTGGAATTAAACGAACTCTTGGTTCCTTTCAAGCCATGTCTGGTTCATTTAGTGTACTACCAGTTTTGGGACACAGGCAAATTTCATCCTCCTTCACAACCCGACATTTATTTTGACTACTCAAAAGACGCCCTAATTCCGTACTCGTACTCGATGCATAACTGGATCCCAGAAAGGTTTCCCATGTTGTTATTAGTTAATCTTTTATTATGTGACCTGAGATTGTACAAGCTAGACACGGTCTCATCCGCATTTAAATTTCGTCCCAATTTACCGCCTAATCTCCCATGCTCAATACAACTGCACATTAATCTTTGTAAAAACTGGGAGATTTTTGCTCAAACGCATTCTCCTTTGATCACATATGCAATTTCCTCGCAATACCAATTTGTACCGCACACATTCAAGGATTTAATATTCAGCCCTACAGTAATGCATGCGCAGGACATATTCTCGATAGCTTCCGAAACTTTCACACATGGAGCAGATGCATTCGGAAAACCACAGACGACTTCTCACTTCAAATTTGGTATTTTTCAAGCATTGCTAGCATGTCGGCAAAGTGTAGGCACAATAACCGAATGGGCACGATTAGTGGACCTGCATACATATTTCGCCCCTGGCTTCCTACTTCCACATGAAGTAGGGAACAGGCATACCAAACTTGTGTTTACCATGTACAAAGCACAGGGACGGACAACCTACGAGAAACATCTTACGGATCGGTTTGATCGTAATCGATACAAATCTTACAGATACTTTTATGTTAACAACGATTGGGACGTTGACACGATTTTGGATCTTGGCAGTAGGTTCAGTCAAATTAACTCTGTTTTGTCTGATGGATGGCTGGCGAGTGATGCTACGTATTTGGACAAAGGCGATGAAACAAAAGTCAACGTGTTTGATACCATATATGATACAAGATTGAGCAAAGGAATTCTTTGTGCCGTCATTACGTTCGTGGCCTCAACGAACACTACTTGCATTACCGACAACTCCATGGATGTAAATGTCTTAATGTTAAATGTAATCCCACTTCTTAGAATGAGCAAGAACGGAATATTTGCGATTAGCGATTCCGATTCCTTGAGCTTTGTCACATGCTCTGGTATTCGAAAAGGAAATTTGTCGATAAAAGGGTTTGTATCCATATTCGATACGTATATATGGCTCAACTTGATACTTGCAATATTCGTGACAACTGTGCTCATCAAATTCGTTTTGAGCTACAACACGAGTCGTCTGTCGATGCGGAACGTGGACTGCATTGCATTTCCAATTAGAGTATTACTGGAGCAAACATCAAATATGATGCAGTTATGTTGTGGGGCTAAATGGGAGGCTAAAATCACTCCCGTGTTGTGCTGCATCGTTCCGAGCTGGATTCTAACTGGTGTCGTTCTTAGTACCGCATACAGGGGAGAAAACATTGGGAAATTATATGCGCCAGTGAAACCAAAACTTATCGAAACTTGGGCGCAGTTGATGCTGGAGAATTGGACACTCTTCTCGCAAAATATGGATCCCGAAGTCACCGAGGGTCAACTGCAGAAAACTAATCTATCTACTCCACTGCAAAAGTTTCAGGATGGTGTCATAGAAAGAATGTCGTCCGAACTTGGACCAAAAATAGGACCTAATGTGTTCTATTTAAAGTCAATGAAGAAGTCATATGTACCTGAGGTATTACATCAAAGCATCCACATATGGGCTGGTGGGAACTTGACTAATCAAACCAAACTAACTTTGAGGTACATTGAAGACATGACATGGTTACCGCAGAATTCAACAGAATTGGAGGCGTCGCTTGGCGGAATGAAGTATTTGATGGGCAAGGCTGCAAAGTGCTACAAGTCCGCATTTTTGATGAAGAAGGAAAAGAGCAGCTTTGTCAAGCACAAGATGATGCTGGAGTTGTGGAACAATTCCAAGGCCAGCGGAGAGAGATGGAAATATGTTAGTGAGAGCAAAGACAAGACGCTTGAGATAAAAATGGGCCTTCACTCAGAAAACATTCCGTATACAGCCGACTTTGCTAGGCTGAGATTTCGGAATTTGGATGAGTCCGGATTCATGAATAAATTTCTCGAGTGGAAGGATTACGTTTTGGATAGGGCAGACCGCGGAAGAGTGGAGGTAATTAAATGGCGGGTAGGGTAAAGAAAATTGGTTTAAGCGACAACGTCATTGTTGTATTTATTCTGAAGAGCTGCTTATTGGCAGCAGGTGGGATCTGCGTACTCGTTGAGATTAGTTGGTTTTTGGCTAAGAATCGTGTAAACAGATTTGATAAAACACATCTTACGTTTGTTTCAATTACAAAGAGAGTGTGCTTGGAAGTTGCTCGGAACTGGTTTCTGCTGACATCGTTTTATCGCAAAATAAAATGCAAGAAAAACTTCTTGAGTATGCACAACAAAAATGGAAACTTGCATTTCAGAGATGTAAAGAGAAAAATTAGTTGCTCGTTTTGTAGGTTTTGTTGGATTGGATATGATTAGATGAAAATGTCCGGGCGCAGGTCAGCATATACTATTGCTAGTAAATATTGTTTGCTTGAGTTTATAATCAGTATTCAATTTTAAGCTGTATATCTGCTAATAATAATGCTTGTACTATAAATTAAGTTTAATTAATACATATTTAACC
>CM065489.1:49697258-49875498 GCA_004115045.4 Sinella curviseta | reverse complement strand
ACCGTCTAAATATAAACATGTTTAACCAACATTTACTTCTTTTCATCAATATTAAGTGCATAATATTTTGCTGTAACTATTAAGAGACTTGGAAATAAATAAATCTTATTATATACTTACCAGGAACGGATGGCTGTTTTCATATACTTGGAAAATGATTTGGGCAAATGGTGCTTTACAATGGCGTGTAGCATGACAAATGGGTGTATTTAACAATTTTAAATATACCATATTAACTTGAGATAATTTAATCGCATTTTACGCATTAAAGCTACTTCCAAGCTTTAAATCATTCAGGATCCCAATTGAATTTTCAATTCATTTGTAATACTGTGCTCAAGAAACCAATGAGTCTGCTGGAAATAACCAATAAGCTGCCAACTTGCCTAAATGGACATATTTTGATGAATTCTGGAATATCCAACCATGGGCAATAGTAGCATTTGTAATAGGCGGCTGTGGGTGATGGATGCGCTACCACATTATTGATTGCCCAATTTACTGTTTCAGATGTGTCGCGTGTGTAAAATTGGTAGTGAGGAGTTTTAACAAATTAACAAATTTAATATGTACAGACATAAGTGCTCGTGGTTTATTCGTTAGGCAAACCATGTAGTCAAGTCGATTCCAGGTGGATGATGAAAGGAAAGAAATGTCTGCACGATGAGTTATACGAGACATATTTAATGAAGTAGATAATTAATCGTCCGGAGCGTGTCTAAAACTCAAGTAAATGGAAGAATGTGTCCGGATTGTACTTCCAGCCAAATTCGCCAAAGAACTTTTTATACAAAAAGAATTTTTTTTGGAATTTTTGGAAGCCACAAGAAGTCGTACCAAAGTGTATGTTGAGCATCCTGCTACCGGCTTTGTAGATGACGTTAATTGGATACTCACGTTCAATTATTTATATAATTCGTTTTAAAATTAAAGCTTTGGACGAAATCCATTGCTTGCCATGAGCGTATTTTTTCAATTTATTGCAGCCCTACCCGGATTTGTTTCAGTCCATGTTTTGACCTTCCATGTCATCAGTTTGTCAAATACTCATCCGTCGCATACTAATTTGCCATAGAGACCGTATACCCTCATAGCCCCGGAAATACCATGCATGTTAGTAATTAAAACTGTCGACCGAAATATGGATTTTCCTCTACCCAAGCGATGTCGCTGCTTCTAAGAGACTTACAACTGGATGATGGGCTACTTGTGGCATCCGCAACCATGGATATTTCTTCCACCACAGCTCCAATTGTGCACGTGTGTGCAGGCAAGCAAATTTTCAGTCACTTTGGATGGAATTAATATCCGAGCAATGTCAATGTGCCAGTTTACATGAGCAACATTTTTTGGGTGTAGGCCACGATTTACACGAGGGTGGCAAAATTTGGTGATATGCGTATATGTGGATAGGGTCTACTGAGAAACTAACATCTGCACAAATTCAGCGCCCTATCTGCATCACAGGCGTGTCCAGGCGTTATTTTACAAATTATCGTGTTTTCAATCAATGGGCAGTAATATCTTTTAAACGGCTAACGATAAATTCATGAAATTTTGTGTGCTGAATGACTAGTGTATAGTCATTCATTTGAAAACCACCAGTTTACACTATGGTCAACAATGTAAGTGAAAATTTATTGTTAATGTAATTATTTGCTCATTTTGACGTTTCCTACAGAATAAATCAAAGCCTAGCCAGTGACTATGTGTGACTTTGATACAAACAAATTAGTGAACCAAATTCTGCAGATCAAGCCACATTCAATGCAGCAGACCTCATTCAAAAATATATAATTATACCGAAGATACCGACAAAATAATATATCACCTGATTTATTATTTTAAGATTTTTTTATTCGAGCCATGGTTTAGATGTGAGATTGGACATGTGCATGCAAAGTAGACCACGTATTTTGTAGCCCAGATTTTGCTCTATTACCCGGTGGGTACAACATGAAAATAAAACACGGCACACAAAAGTAAACTGTGCTCAACCAAAAACTTACCTTTCACTTTCACCTGCCCCAATTATACTTGAGTTGCCATAACTTTCACTAAGGTCGGCAATTTAAAAATCTGAAGAAACACACTCTAGCAAATTTCAAGGGCGTCTCGCAGCATTTTAAATCACGTCGAAGGCTCGTAGGGTTCGTCCGCTACACGAAATGGAGTTAACCAAGATTGGGGCAAACTGCGAAAGTCGATTTATGGCTTATCTGCCCTGTACGCGTTAACTTCATTTTATTTTTGAGATATTTCGCACAGACACCCAGCATGTGAAGAAAATTCATTCCAGATATAGTTGGCGTGTGAAATAGAATTCTACCTCGACTTTCCTTTTACATGTTCATCCATGACAATTAACAGGCACAGGTGACACCCTAGCTGTATATATTAGGCTGTAAAGATGAAAATTTAAAAGTGGCAACGATTTCTTATCAGAAGGATTAAAGGTGCGAAATATCTGGAATGAATTTTCTTCACACAAACACAAAAAACACGATAATTTGTAAAATAACGCCTGGACACGCCTGTGATGCAGATAGGGCGCTGAATTTGTGCAGGTGGTAGTTTCTCAGTAGACCCTATCCACATATACACATATCACCAAATGTTGCCACCCTCGTGTAAATCGTGGCCTACACCCAAAAAATGTTGCTCAATGCAAGCTGGTTGTGAACAGAAAAGGAAATGATTTTATACATCAAGTTCAGTACAGTTGAGCAGAATCTTACATAGCAAAATTTTAAGCTCAACAGTCCAATATTCCCAGTAAAGTTCTTATCTGGCTGTCCTCGCATAAGTGATTGGCCGATAGAGTTATCGTTAAACTAATGTTTAACTAAACTATCGTTTAGAGTTTAACATAAATCATCTAAAATGTTTAATCAAAGATTGTATCACTTTTATATCCACGCTTTATTCAGCAACATGCTCCATTTATCCCGGTCCTGTGAACACAATACCAATGACCCATACTTCAGGTTGGAATTAAACGAAATCTTAGATCCTTTCAAGTCCTGCCTAGTACATTTAGTTTACTACCAGTTTTGGGACAGAAGCGATAGCAAATTTCATCCTCCTTCACAACCCGACATTTATTTTGACTACTCAAAAGACGCCCTAATTCCATACGCGTACTCGGTTCACAACTGGATCCCAGAAAAGTATCCCATGTTGCTATTCGTTAATCTGTTCATGTGTGACCTTCGAATCTACAAACTGGACACAAACTCATCCGCATTTAAATTTCGCCCCCATTTGCCGCCTAATCTCCCATGCTCAATACAACTGCACATTAATATATGCAAAAGTTGGGAGATCCTTTCACAACGATTCTCCAATCCCGTCACGACTGCCATTTCTGCACATTACGAATTTGCACCGTCAACTTTCAAGGATTTAATATTTAGTCCTATGGTAATGCGTAGACAGGAAATACTGACGGCCGCTTCCAAAACTCTCGCACTTGGCGGCGAAATACATGAATTGAGAAATGTACAGGTGTTTTCTCATTTCAAATATGGCATTTTCCAAGGATTGCTCACTTGCCCACTTACGGAAGACGTTGTATCGGAATGGGCCCGATTGGTGGACATGCACACATACACGGGTCCAGGCTTCTTGCATCCACACGAAATAGGAAACAGACACATGAAACTCATGTTCATTTTGAACAAACCGGAAAATTACACAATGTACGATAAGATCTGGATTGATCAGCTATATCCTTGGCGGTTGAGATCATTCAAGGTGGAACATTATTTGGACTTTGACTCGATGATGAAACTTGGTAGACAAAGCAGCGAAATTAATTCTGGGTTGCCTCTCAGCTGGGTTCCCTTCGTTCCCAGTTATGTGGACAAAAGCGACGAGATGGAAATCAACGTGTTTGATTCAATGTATGAAACACGATTAAGGAAAGGCATTAATTGTGCGGTTATTAAGTTTATTGCCTCAGTCAATGCTACATGCATTCAGCAAAACATCAAGAACTCTGATAAGAACATACTAGACTCCTTGAGTTTTGTCACCTGTTCTGGTGTGCGAGGCGGGAATTTGTCGCTAAAGGAGTTTGTGTCCATATTTGATTCATACGTATGGCTGAGCTTGATGCTAGCCATGTTGGTCACCGTAGCACTGATTAGATTCGTTTTGGTTTCAAATGCAAGAGGTGTCTCGACACGGAACGTGGATTGCATCGCATTTCCATTAAGAGTGTTACTGGAGCAAGCATCAAATATGATGCAGCGGTGCAGTGGCGTTAAATGGGATGCCAAAATCACTCCAGTTCTCTACTGCATCGTTCCAATTTGGATTCTGACCGGAGTGGTTCTTAGTACGGCATACAGGGGCGAAAATATTGGAAAATTATATGCTCCCATCAAACCAAAACTAATCCGAACATGGTCGCAACTGATTCAAGAGAATTTGACGCTCTTCTCGCCAAATCGCGCCACAGAGGCTGCGAAACAGGATCTATTGCAAAATGACTTGTCTGATGAAGTCAAAAAGGCACGGAATTATGTCCTTGAGAATGTTGCAGCAGGTCTGGGATCAATAATTGGGCCGGCTAGGTTTTATTTAAAGTCAGCGCTAAGATCTTATTTGCCTGAGGTACTGTATCTAAGCTTATATGCGTGGGCTGGTGGCAACTTGACTAATGAATCCGCGCAGGCTTTGAGTCACATTGAAGACATGACGTGGTTACCGCAGGATCGAAACGAATTAGAATCGTCACTGGGTGGAATGAAGTATTTGTTGGCGAGAGCTGCGAAATGCAACAAGTCCGCACTTGTGACGTATAAGCAAAAAAGCAATTTTGTAAAGCATAAGCTGATGGTGGAGTTGTGGAACAATTCAAAGGTAAGCGGGGATAGATGGAAATATGTAAGTGTGAGCAAGGACAAGAAGCTTGACATAAAATTGGGCCTGCATTCAGAGAATATTCCGTATACATCAGATTTTGCTAGAATGAGATTTCGGAGTTTGGATGAGTCCGGATTTATGAACAAGTTTCGGGAATGGAACGACTTTGTATTGGAAAGGGCGGACCGAGGAAGAGTGGAAGTAATTAAAATGGCGGATAGGGTAAAGAAAATCGGTTTAAGCGACAACGTCAAGGTCATATTTTTTCTGTTGTGCAGCCTGCTGGCAGGAAGCGGAATCTGTGTAATGATTGAGGTTGGTTGGTCTTGGGCTAAGAATCGTGTAAATAAATTTGATGGATGCTATTTTCAACCTGTTTTATTGACAAAGAAAGCATGGTTGGAGATTGGGAGGGACTGGTGGCTACTAACATCATCGTATCGCAAACTTAAACGGTTGAGATTTGCTAAGCGAAGAAAGTAAAGCCAAGTCTCGTGACATGCACAGTCAAAGCACAAAATTGCCATCTGGCTTTGTAAATATTGTTGGCGGTTTTATAATCATTTTTCAATGTCCATGCTTTCAAGCTACTATTAATTCTCGTACTATCATGCACTTTAATTATTACATATTTAACCACTTATCTAAGTAATATTCTACATTATTATCATTTACAATTGTTTGTTAACATTACGTGCATACACTTGTCCTGAAATACATTCTAGACATAAAAATAAATGAAACTTATTGTACACCTTACAATACTACAACATGAAGAATAAAGAATATAATTCCAAATGTTTGTTCATATTGACCCTGAGTCTATCGATTTTGGTAGCGCGTTCACTTGCTTGCACTTTTGATTTTTTGTTACAGATAATTACGCTCGTGCCATCTGAAATTGCTTTTCCGTTATGTGTAATTTATTTTCACCACTTCTACGGAAACTCGTAATTAAAACCTAAAATGTCTTTGTTCATTCTAAATGTATATAGTGACACACGGCGGCACAACGATATTATATTTATTCACAAGAGGCCAGTTTGTAGAAAACAATGTCAAACTTATTTTATTATGCATTATTCTTATGTCGTTTGTTTCAATTGACTTTTTGCGGCTAATTACTCTACGTACAAACCATTAATCATTAGCACCCAGTGACGTCAAACATCAATTGGACACGGGGCGCTGAAACTTGGCTCTTGGTAGTTATTCACTAGACCTAACATGAATTAGTAACTTCAACAGTATTCGCAATTGTGCCAAAAAGCGGTTACGGCCGAAAATTGTTGCTCATTGACAACTTTGTCCGACGTATCGCAAACAAAATCATGCAAAAGTAAATTTCGGTTTTCATTGAATATTTCTAGGCAAGTTAGCAAATTTACTACGAAATATAAAGTTTAGCTAAACAATTGTATTATTTAATTAATTATGTAGATAATTAAATACTGATTAGCTGATGCTGAAATAAATTAATCGCTATATTTTCTTGTCCATGTATGAATACAAGGAACTGCTGATTTTAATGATTTTTTTTGAATATTTACATTTTTTATTGAAATTATATTTTTTATTGGGTTATTTCGTTATACATCAACATAATTAATTAGTTTTAAGGATACATTCGACCAGAACATGTTATTAACTATTTCTGTTGTTTTTAATTATGATTGAGCAAATTATAAATACATGCAACAACTTAAAACTTATTATTTTAAAAAATTCCGTTCCATCGCGCCGTATACACTATGTTACATATACTCGACATTTCCGAAACAAACAATTTGAAATGGCTTTTGCATATTTGTAATTGGAACCGTGAATAACTATATATTTTGGACGCAAGCTGATATCAAAATTGCTCTGTGACAACGGAACCTACTGTAGCTCGATTTGACCAATCTCCAATTGCGCTTGAAATCTAGCATTGTATTCAAATCCAATTTAGGAACTGTGCATCTCGTGAAGCGAAATTCCCTTACCCGACTTTTACTCCAGAATAAAACAACTTCGCCAACGACACATAACCCACTTGCTCCAAGAAGGCATCCCGAGAGAAAAAATATGACAATGACATTGTCGCTTAACCCAATTGCCTTCACCCTGTCGATACTATAAATTTCCTCTACCTTTCCATCATCCTCCCTTGTTCGCGCAAAATCTATCCACTCGACAAATTTTGCCATTACACCAGATTCATCCAAAGCCCGAAATCTCCTGCCTGCTGTATCGGCTGCCCACGGCATGTTTTGTGGTTGGAGTCCCATTTTGACTTCCAGTGCGTTGTCCGTGCTCGTGCTTACATGTCTCCAAGCCTGCTGTTTCCCATTTCCTTGTCCCCACAGCTTCACTATTAATTTGTTCTTAATAAGTTTAGTTTTTCCTCGATTTGTAACAAAAGCTGATTTATTGCATTCTGCCGTTTTTCCAATCAGGTAGTCAATCCCTTCCATAGACGCATTCAGTTCATTACGATCTTCTGGATACCACGTGAAATCTGCCATGTGCTTCATCACCTCGTTCGATATATTACTTTCTCCTGCAGTATTTAGTCTACCAGCAGCAAATATAAAAATTTCTGGTAAATACCCTCTGGCAATTCCCTTAAAAGCAAGGCTAACCGATCCGAACTCTGATGGCAGAACCGATGCAGCAATTTCAATGGATGATCTCAACACCTTTGCAAATCCTGAAGTTGTGCCATTTCCAGACAACGTTACCTTGGAAATTTGAGGTGCAATGTTGGGGGAAAGCAATGTTAGTTTCTCTTCCAGCAGTTGTGTCCACGTCTCAATTAAATTTGGTTTTACAGGTGCGCAAAGCTGTTCAATGTTCCCACCTCGGTACGCTGTGCTCAACACTATAGCCACCAAAATCCACACAGGAATGAACCAAGAGAACGCAGGGTTGCCTACGGTATTTCCATTTACTCTACTGCACAAACCTGTCGCATTAGATCCTTGCTCCAACAAAACCCTAATTGGAAACGATACAGTATCGACACTCTGTATCTTGTTACCTTTTTGCTATACACAATTATGACCTTCATGATAGCAATTATGGACAATATGGCGATGAGCAAACAAGACCATATGTAAGGGTCGAATATGGAGACGAGTCCTTTAATGGACAGACTACCGTGTTTCAAACCGGAACATGTGACAAAACTCAAAGAATCTGAATCACTTATCCCAAATATACCATTGATCGCAATTCTAACAGTTGGCAAATCCTCCAGCATCATATAAATTTCTTCCACATTAGTTCCATATGAATGGCATGATACATTTGTTGAAGCAATATAGGCTATAGCAGTACAAGCTAAACCGTTTGTTGAAATCTTTCCATATTTATTACCAAAAACATTGATTTTTACAGTGTTTTGCGGGGAAACGCCAATCCAATGCAGATTTAGTGAAGCAATTATTTCTGTACATTGTTTGTCAAGTATCATCAACGCTCCAATGTCAACGAAGTTTTGAATTTCCTTTGTAACTATGTTTGCTCCGTGTCGATACATCAGTAATTTGTTGTAGCGCACATTCTGGTGTGGTCGTGAGAAGGTGAATACTAGCTTCGTATTTTTATTTCCAATTCCCATGAAATAATAGAAGCCAGGGTATTGGAACATATGAATATCCAATAGTCGTGCCCACTCAGCCAATGCTGCACCCTGAGCGCTGCAAACAAGTAACCCTTGAAACAGACCGACTTTAAGAGTCGAGGCAGTTTCTGGTATGCCATCTTTTTTCTTTGATGTGAACATGTCTCCAAGAGTAGATAGTACAGGTACAAAGGACGAGGCCAATTCCTGAAGTCGCATTACTTGACGGCTGTATATAAGGTCCTTGAATGTGTCGGGCGCAACTTGGTATCTGGCTGCGATATATGACCTCTGCTTTACTTCCACAGCACTCTCGTGTCCGAACAGCCAGTAATCGCATAGGAGTATGTGCAGCTGAAATGAGCAAGGGAGATTAGGCGGAGATTTGAGACGAAATTTAAAGGACGATGTGGCAATGTCGAGATTGAATATTTCCCCATTGCAGCCAAGTAGGGAGAAGGGACACCTTGCGGGATCTTTTGCAGGCATCCATTTGTGAACAGAGTATGCGTATGGAATTTCCTCGTCTTTTGAGTAATCAAAGTGTAGGTCCGGATTGCTTACTGGTAGAGATGAGTGTGGATATTTCTTCACGGGGCCAGATATGAATTTGTAGTAAACTAAATGCACCACGCAAGTCTTGAATGGGGCTAATATTTCAGCTAACTCAAGTCTAAAATTGGGATCATTGGCACTATGTTTGCAGGTGTGGGATAAATGAAATGTAGTAAGAAGAAGACAGGGAACACCAAAAACCTAATACTGGTTTACACATTGGCAATGAAAGCATATCGCCGTGTGGGATACGATTTGTCCTAACTACACTCTGTGAGTACGGTACGATTTATCCTAACGTAATGCTGGAAAAATTCGGCAGAAGCTCCAAACTGCATTCCTGGGGCAAACAGCACATTTAAAATGTGCAGATTTGTACAAAAGTGGCGGAATATCATTTTGCCCCAGAAATGCAGTTAGGAGCTTCTGCCGAATTTTTCCAGCATTACGTTAGGATAAATCGTACCGTACTCACAAAGTGTAGGTAGGACAAGTCGTATCCCACACGGCGATATACTTTTTTTAATTGTTAAGATTTGTCGTCCTAAGTTATATGGATTTTGTAATTTATTTATAGATTAGAGAGGTTGCGGATAAACTGCTTTCGGTTAGATTGTGATATTCCAACAAGTTTACAAACTGTATTTCAGGAACGTTGAGATATCTCCATCAGCAGACTGTTTAAAATGTACTGTCAAATCCCTTTGTCGGCAAATTCAACAAGGAACTACCAACTTCAAATATGTGCACTCATTAAATTTATTTTTGTATTATTATTGTAAACGGCTGATGTACGAAAACGGAATGTAGGTTACCGAAATCTGTAAATGGGCGATTCACAAATTTCCTTTTAAACCTGTTATGCAGACGTGAACTGATCTCTATCCCCATTGATAAATTGTGTAGATGGTTTGGCTTGGTTAAATGACCAAACAAAAGTTTCATCGATTATTTCAGTGTCTAATGGTAGACTACATATGTGCTCGATTATGTGTCATCGTACGCATCTTCACATATCCGTGATGCGAACAGCTACAAATGTAATCTTGTGAGCTGCTGTTCCTACACATCATTGTAGCTGCCATGTTCGCTAATAATTCTTATAATTGAATCATTCATCGCTCGTATAAAAATACAGCAAGCACAGAGTGAATTCCCTTCCTTACATGCACAAGCCAATTACACTGCAAAATTATATCCATGCGATAAATTTGTACACTTGCGAGGTATTTGACGTCCATGCATTACAAATGCATTGTAAATGTTGAGTGACATTTTCATGGGCTTAGTTTCTTCCGCTGCGGCTAATTTGATTATGACATCTTAAATCACTAAGTTATGCGATCTTAAGAGTCATGCTTTTTTGAAAATATTCTTGAAACTGTAACACAGATGCGACGACATAAGATGCGACCTTTTGAAAATGATACAGCAAGGCATATAAATCGATACAATTTGTTTGACAATACAATCAATAGATATAACACATGGAATATTTTCGTGAGGTTTTCCATTACGCAAAGGAATAGTTGATGTGAAAAACGGTGGCGTGACAAACTATTTAAAAATAAAAATATCGATTTTTGTTTGGCATAGTGACTGGACGACTTGGAGGACGTGCATAATATTACTTGGTTACTGGAGTCGTCCAGTATGGACCATTTCTGGGCTGTATTGATGAAACGTCCGGCAGGCAATACGGCGCTCCAACATTTATGTCATGTCGTATTTAATGCAAGACACGAATAAAACTTCATGTAGCTTTGTTATATGATGTGCTCTCCACATCGACCTATTATGGATGCCGACAATAATGACAACTTATTAAACTGGTTCCCTGATATGTTATGGCATGTCACAATAAATGAAGTCAACAAGGGTGCATGTATGTACATAGCCATAAATATAGTTCATTTGTATAATGCATTGAATAGAAAATGCACCTACAAACGTAGTCGGTAGATTCATGAGGATAAAAAGTAGTCGGTCATTGATTATGCTTTGAAATAATCAATATTCACATTAAAGTTCATGGCACCACTCCGCACGTGCATTCCTTTTGGCTTTATCTACAGCCAGCTTCATGAAATCATTCGATGCCATTTCCACTCCACGTGCAGTCACAATGTCAACTGTGCTCATTTTTCGCATATCCAAATTAATATTCTCGCATTTATTTTGTTTGTTCGCAAGCTTGGTTCCAAAAATTTGTTGGAAGCGTTTCCAGTAGCATTAAGGGAAGGATCTATGAGCAGATTATATTATTATTTACATGTAAGCAAAGTATAGGTGGCCTTACTCAGGCCTTGTTTCATAGAGTATGTTTTACTGAAATCGCCCTCATTGAATCTCAAGACTATTAATGTCACTTTTAAATCCTTCTTCATGTCTCAAAAATATCGACCTGCTCGTTTCGTACAAATGTGATGAGTTGCAGATGGAGTTGTAAATGATGATGTCAAATTAAATGAGCGCTAGCATTCACAACCTTGTATACTTTGATCTCACACCAGTCCGACATCGAGCATATAATGACACCGAATTTTCTTAATATTAATTATATTCTGCACTTCATTTTGCCGCCTAAATACCCCACACTTGCATATCCCATATCGTCATCAATATGGCCCAGAAATGGTACGTACGACCCTACATAAAAATATTGTACACAGATATTCAGTGACCATACCAAGCAAAAATCTATATTCACGTTTAAGAAGGTTGTCACGCCATTGTAGAGATCTAATTATCTGTCTAATAGATGATGTCTCTTTATGAAAGTGTGAAATGGTATGTGCACAAATCCATCATTTACATAATTCAGTCCGTTTACCTACATTCCATAACAAAGTTGTACTTTAATTTTGTTGCAAACGTTTCGTCTCAGTGATTTTTTATTTTGACATAGTGTCCAGTATGTGTTGTGATAAGACAAAGACAGTGAAAACTGTTTGCTTTGCCCCCGTTACACTAGAACTAACATAGATAATGACTTGTTGCCTCCAAATATTCATTACGCTGCGTAGAAACACTAGCTATCATCATCTTCTAACATGCAAAAAAGTTCATGAGTTTTTCTGCTTCAATATTTTTGAAACCAGTTTTGAATTACCCCATTGCAGACATATAAGTCGTTATTTAAAATTTTACAAATTAGAAATTTGAACACAAGCAGCTTATTGGTCAATGCAGTGAAAATAAGATCGATTGGCCTTCACCTGTCGGCAAAACTAGAGGCTCAAAATTGATTTGTATAAATGGACAAAGTAGATTGCGTCAGCTACGCAGAGAAGGTAGTAGCTAAGTAATTACAAATTTGCTTCTACAAATCAGCAACATCATAGCTTTCCGACACTGAGATTTACATATAGGCAGTACAGAGACATAGATGTATTAACAGATGTTGCCATATATAGATCAATTTACTTGAGACAATAAGAAAAAACAGATTATGAGAACAATTATAATTTGCCTCAAAGGCCAATGTAGCTTCATTATGTTCGTCATACGGTGAAATTTAAGGTTAAATATAAATTTATTGTTGACGTATCAAGAGTTAATTAACATTATCGATTTCAAAAAGTAAAGAATATAAATATTTCAGGATAGCGTTTCCTTGTAAAATTTGTGGACACGGATCCAACGGAGTCCAATGGACATAATAAATATTCAGCTGATGAAAATGTCTCAAGGGCTCTGAAACATTGTTTCTAACAGGTTATAATAAGACTTTATATTTCAAAAATATACATTTATTACAAAGTAATTCTGTAAAAAATAAATAGTCCAAAATTTAATTTCTAGTTCTCCAAGCCTCTCTGCTAGTGATGTATCTGCCGGTATTGTACGTTTTGTGCTCCCTGTTTCTTTTTCTCAATACATTTAATTTATCCCACACCTGCACAAATAATGCAAATAATCCCAATTTTAGACTTGAGTTAGCTGAAATATTAGCCCCATTCAAAACTTGTGTGGTGCATTTAGTTTACTACAAATTCATAGCTGAAACCGGGAAGAAATTTCCACAATCATCTCTACCAGTAAGCAATCCTGACCTACACTTTGATTACTCAAAAGACGAGGAAATTCCATACGCATACTCTGTTCACAAATGGGTGCCTGCAAAAGATCCCGCAAGGTTTCCCTTCGCCCTACTTGGCTGCAACGGAGCAATATTCAATCTCGACGCTGCCGAATCGTCCTTTAAATTTCGACTTAAATCTCCACCTAATCTCCCTTGCTCAATTCAGCTTCACATAATCCTGTGCGATGACTGGCTGTTCGGACACGAGAGTGCTCTGGAAGTAAAGCAGAGGTCATATATCGCAACCAGATACCAAGTTGCACCCAATACATTCAAGGACCTTATATACAGCCGTCAAGTAATTCAATTTCAGGAATTGGGCTCGTCGTTTCTTCCTGGAATTTCTGCTCTTGGAGACATGTTCATGTCAAAGAAAAAAGATAGCTTACCACATGTATCCTCCACATTTAAAGTCGGTCTGTTTCAAGGGTTACTTATTTGCAACGCTCATGGTTCAGCATTGGCTGAGTGGGCCCGCCTGGTGGATGTTCAAATGTACCAATTCCCTGGCTTCTATCATTTCATCGGACTAGGAAATAAAAATACAAAGTTAGTATTCACCTTTTCCCGACCACATCAAAATGTGCGCTACAGCAAACTACTATTGTATCGATATGGAGCAAACATACTTACAATGGAAATTCAAACTTTCGTAGACACCGTTGCGTTGCAGAATCTTGACACACACTGTACTGAAATCATTTCTTCATTACATGTGCAGTGGTTTGGCGTTTCTCCGGAAAACACTGCAAAAATCGATGTCTTCGGTGATAAATATGGAAAAATTTCAACAAACGGTGTAGCTTGTTCTGCAATTGCCTATATATCTGCAACAAATGTGTCTTGTCAATCTTTTGGAACTGATTCGGAAGAAATATATATGACACTGGAGGATAAGCCATTTGTGAGGATTGCGATCAATGGTATATTTGGGATAAGTGATTCAGATTCTTTGAGTTTTGTCACATGTTCCGGCTTGAAACATGGCACTCTGTCCATTATGGGACTCGTCTCCATATTCGACACTTACATATGGTTTTGCTTGATCATCGCCATATTGTCCATAATTGCTATCATGAAGGTAATAATTGTGCATGGTCAGAATGGTAACAAGATACGGAGTGTCGATACAGTATCGTTTCCAATTAGGGTGTTGTTGGAGCAAGGATCTAATGCGACAGGTTTATGCAGTGGAGAAAATGGAAATGGCAACCCTGCGTTCTCTTGGTTCATTCCTGTGTGGATTTTGGTGGCTATAGTGTTGAGCACAGCGTACCGAGGTGGGAACATTGAACAGCTTTGCGCACCTGTAAAACCAAATTTAATTGAGACGTGGACACAACTGCTGGAGGAGAAGCTAACATTGCTTTCCCCCAACATTGCGCCACAAATTTCCAAGGTAACGTTGTCTGGAAATGGCACAGCTTCGGGATTGGAAAAGTTGCTTCGCGCATCCATTGATATAGCCGCATCGGTTCTACCATCAGAGTTCGGATCAGTAAGCCTTGCTTTAAAGGGAATGACAAGAAGATATGTACCAGAAATTATTATATTTGCTGCTAGTAGACTAACTACTGCCGGAGACAGTAATCTAACAAACGAGGTGATGAAGCATATTGCAAATTTCTTGTGGTATCCACAAGATCGGAATGAACTGAATGCGTCCATGGAAGGGATTTACTATCTGATTGGAAAAACGGCAGAATGCAATACATCAGCTTTTGTCACAAGTCAAGGAAAAGCTAAGCTTATTAAGAACAAATTAATATTGAAGCTGTGGGGACAAGGAAAACAGCAGGCTTGGAGACATGTAAGCACGAGCACGGACAACGCACTGGAAGTCAAAATGGGACTCCAACCACAAAACATGCCGTGGACAGCCGAATCAGCCGGCAGGAGATTTCGTGCTTTGGATGAATCTGGTGTAATGGCAAAATTTGTCGAGTGGATAGATTTTGCGCGAACAAGGGAGGATGATGGAAAGGTAGAGGAAATTTATAGTATCGACAGGGTGAAGGCCATTGGGTTAAGTGACAATGTCGTTGTCATATTTTTCCTGTCGGGATGCCTCCTTGGAGCAAGTGGGTTATGTGCCATTGGCGAAGTTATTTTGTTCTGGAATCAAAGTCGGGTAAGAGAATTCCGCTTCACTGGAAATATAGTTCCTAAATTGGATGTGAATATAATGCTAGATTTCAAGCGCAATTGGAGATTGGTCAAATCGAGTTACAGTAGGTTACGTTGTCGTAAAGCAATTTTGGTATCAGCTTGTGCCCAAAATATATAATTAAACACTGATCAAATTCATTTATCTTACAACAAAGGCTATCACAGCAACTGTGTGCAGGTAGTCTCATTGGATAAGCGGCATAGTGCAATAAATCCGCTTTTGTCTCAAATCACGGAAAAGCCAATCAGATTAAGAACAAATTAATGATGAAGCTGTCGGGATATGGAAATACAAACGGCGAGGCTTGGAGACATGTAATTATGAGCAATGGCAGCGCACTGGAAATTAAAATGTAACGTGATAAAAATGCTATATAATACTTGATATCAACTAATTGTAAGAACTATTTACTCTAAACTTTTAAATATTTACTTATGAAGTCTGCAATGAAAGCTTAAAGTAATTAAAGTACAGCATTTGTATTTAAAAGTGTGATGTAATATATATACAAGAACAATTTTAATCCGATTTCAACAATTTTACTTTGGAACTTTGAGATAAAATAAAAATTGATTGCAATATTTAATCAAGTTAATCAATACGCAATTCCTGTTTCACAATATTGAAGCAATGTTTTAAATGATATGTTGCTTATGTGCCGAACTGAGAATGTACTTTTGAACTAACAAAGCACCATGTTTTTAATTTTCAATTTTATTCGCGTAATTCGCACAATTCATTAAATTTAATTTAATTTAAAGCATTTTCATGTATGTATGTATGTATGTATGTTTCTATCAGTATCCCCGACCAGGGTATCTCACTAGTCACAAATGTTAACACTTCACAATCACTTTTTTTACAGGAAAAAAGATCGCTTTTTAATTATTAAACAAAAATTTCAAATCTTCAATAACTTTGTCAATGCACGATAGATCACAACCAGTTTCTTTGTCACTTCTCTTTTCTATTATCCATGTTTGTATCTCATTTTTAAATTGTTTTAAACTTTCAGCTTTTTGTATTTTTTCCGGGACTTTAGCCCATGCCTCCGTCATTGCTACTGAAAGAAATCCGTCGCATTTTTCTCTGTTCGCATAGTTGCATATTGTCCTTCTAGTTTCGATGACTTGTATCGCATCTAATTTTATCATATCTTGGAAAACTGTTGGTGATTGTTTCCACAAAGACTTGTATGCCAAACACATTTCCGAAAATTCCTTGTGCTCCTTAACATTTAGCCATCCTAATTTGTTATAATCTTCCTGACTATAATGATTGCCTAAAGTCAATTTTACACATGATTTAAATATCTTGTCAGCACATTTTAAATGTTTTTTGTTTCCATTTGTCCATATCATACTCATGTAAAATAGTTGCGAAAGGCACAATGACTCTACTAATAGTTTGATTTGATCCGAGTTCAATAATTGCCTAAGTGAACGAATTGACCACAAAATTTTATTGCATTTTTTATTGCATTTTCATAATTTCTTGTAACTTCAAAAATTGATTTCTTAAACATGTACTACGTTTTCCCATTTAAAACGGATTAAGCAATATGGTGACAAAGTGTAAAACATTTATCGTGTACGGTGCCGTTTCCATTGGCTAAATTTAATAACTACGCCAGCAACCAAATGAAATGCTAATAATTGCAAGTTTGTTGGCAACATGACCAACCGTTTTCTCCCCATATCTGCAATTATTTGACGTGCCCTTTTAATAATGTTCACAGCCCATTCTAGCAAAATTGCTACTATTCCGCACGCAAGGCCAAACGATAGCACAAGGAAAATTAACACAGTGTTTCCTTTCATTGAGGCTGGCGCAGGACTGGAATCAATCGCTTCCTCCATGTCAGTGTTGCCAACAAATCTTGCCCACCAACTGAAAAAACCCGAAGCTTCCAGCCCTCGAAATCTCCGGACAACAAATGGCGGCACATTTCCATGGATATTAATACCGAGAGTCATGTTAAGTAGAATATCTTTACTCATCGACACATCTTTAATGCCCGATCTTTTCAGAGCGATAAGTTTGTTCCTAGATATCAAATCGGGCAGCATATATGCGCTTTTGTTGCATTGTTTCAAATCTAAATCCAAACGATATTCTTCCAATTCCCACAACCTTTCCTTCATCTGTTCCAAAAAGGGTTTATGTATTGTGTGTTCTATTACCCCATCGTTCTTATCAGCACTACCATTTTTAAATTTAAGAATTGGTCGTATCAGTTCAAACAAATAGTCTGCTGAGGCAGGATGCAAAACGGTGTTTCCGATGATGTGGTCGTATTTGCTTTCATTGTGATTTGAGGGTCTATATTCTTTATACGCATGTACATAGCTATCTGTTTCTGAATATATCCCAAAATATTTGTTCAGATATATGTTACCGTCAGCATCCGAGTCATCAAAAGTGTTTTTTGCCCTCAATGGATTTGACGGCATCATTATCCACGAAGTTCTGCTGAAGATTGTAAATCCGCTTTTAACAAGATCATCAAAATATTCATACAAGATTGGTTTCCTTGGGGTTATCATATTGTACACGTTAGTGTTTTTGTACGCATTGCTTAGAACGAGACCCACCAGCATGAAGCCGGCAAGAATCCACCTAATACCAGTCATATTGAGAACACTGTTTGAAAATGGGTCACCCTGTTCCAAAAGCACTTTTACGAATTGCAACGCACTCCCAAGCGTGGAGAGATGTTGAGATTTGTCTTGGAAGGCTTTGCCGGAACGCCGCCAAATACAGGTGACACCAATTACTAAAAGGAGCAGAAAGCATATCGTATAAATCCAAACGAATTTGTCGTAAACGTTCACAAGTTCCGAGAACGGAAAAGGCTCCTCGCCCTTTCTTCCGCAGCTAACGAATCGTAATCCTCCGTGAATACCACAATCTGGAGACATGAAAAACTTTGTTTGGGAGCTCAAGGTATCAGTAGCTCTAATTTGAAGTATTACAGGAAATGGAGCTTTGAATTTATTCCAATATATTGGTTCTGCGAAGTACTCTGATGAAACGCAATGGTCACCGCGCTCATTGATGAATGTGTAGTTGCCCATAACCGATTTTATAATCTGCGTGTAAGCAATCCATAGTCGATCTTCCTCTTTTTCGTGGAAGGAAAGCTGATGCGGTTGCATGTTTCGACAGAATGCCATAAATTTGTTGATGCGATCAATTCCTCGAGTTTCATACTTGTACGCCACATACCATATGGTCATGTCACGAGCTCCTTGGAGACCTGCCGTTAAAATGTAAGATGAATTCAAAATGTGGTTTTGAAACGGAATGTATTGCTGCCTGAATGCTTCACTGTTTTGGCACATGTGGCACGGCACTAATATGCTGAGAAATGGAATGCCAATATTCCCCAGAATAGTCGGCACGTCTGTGCTGAACCATACGATGGCATGAATAAAGATATTGGTTGAGTAGGACGGGCCGTTCATATTCCAGTATTCGATTTTTGCATTGGGAGTGAGACGAATATATCCTGCCATCCAAGCCGTAACGTCCGCCGTAGTGTAAAAATACGAAGAGGGTGGAAATGTGACAAGAATGTAAAATATAGGACCCCCCGAAGGTGGCATGAAACGCTTTACCGTATATGATTCTATTCTATAATAAAATATATTTGGAAATTGAACTGTTTTGCGATGCATTCTACTGCCATCAAGCAGCAGGTCAACTTGAATCTGTCGCCGCCACGGTTTCGACGCGGACACAAACGGAAAATGATCAAGCCTTACACAGTCACTGGTTTTGTACAGCAAAGATTCGTTAATGAAAAACTTGGCGTGAGGACAATTAGGGAATTTTTTCATCATACAGTCAAGATAACAATCAACATCATGATTGAACAGATAATATGTGTCAAATGTTTGAATGAAGGATAATTCCGGTAAACGGAAATTTCGAATTAAAATGGGAAGTGTTGCTTCAGTAATGTCAGCACTCATAAAGTTATTAACCACAATCATGTTGCTTTCTTCGGAAATAGGGTGCAGCAGTTTGCTCAAATCTCCAAATGTGTACCGATCTGTATAAACAGTCGAGTCCACTGGACCAAGAAATGCTGCGCACAACAATAGGTGCAATTGGGATAAATTCATTTTCATAGATTTTCCGGGGTATTAAATATATTGTTCCCGAAATATCAAACGAAAGCTGTGTAATTGTCGAATATTTACAAATAGTGTCTAGTTGAACAATGATGCACAGATTGCGATTTTAGGCTAGGTATTATTGGCTGGAATTTTTACTTCCTCAGAAATCAAACGCGGACAAGTTGATGCAACTTATGTTGACGAGAGCATTAATACAAGTACAAAATTATATGCAGAGGTATTTACTACGGTGGATCTACAAGCACTCAGGCACAGGATATTTAATATCAGAAAACTACTTCAACTTCAACATCAGATTATGGCTAAATAAATAATTTATTAATGTGGTCGTTTTATGGAATAGTTTTTTCATATGAGCAAAGTTGGGCGGATAATATTTATTCTAATCGAAAATGAGTTGCAGGTATGGATTCGGGTACATACTACATATAGCATATAGGATAATATTACTGAAGCAAACATTTCGACGTTATGGAACCATTTACTAAACTTAATTACTTACCGTGAAAAACGCTTATGGAGTACTTTTAAATATTTCCCCAAATTTACAAAAAGCACTCACATATTTTGGGAAAACGGAAAAGCATCTGCTAAAATCAATTTGAAACACGGTTTTGTTTATTTGTGGCTCAAGTCGCCGCTAAAGCCGCGTACCGCGTTTAAAAAGGTATCGCAGAAAAGTCCAACAGCTAAGAATACGATAGAGAATCCGCAATGCAGTTGCCCGAACAAAACATTTGACGCCAAAAACTAATTTTTTTCTAGCCTCAAATAAGAACAAAGTAAAGCCAACGGTATGACCAATAAGTAACATGACGAATACGGTTACAATGCTTCCTGCTAGCACTACCCGTTTCCATTTTTGTTTTGGCGATTTTATCTTAAGCCGCTGTCGTTCCAGTTCCGGCGCATACGCGGCAGTTCCACTCCACCCGGTTAAAAACAATTTCCTACTCCCCATTTCTTTCCACTTTTCCGCAATTCCGGATTCCTTTAGAATTCTAATTCGTTTCGGAATATTTGTGTTTACATTATTTTCAATTATCCAACCCTCCGTTTTTCCTTCAAACTCGTCCCTTCCAACAACCACGTCTTCCTCTGTAATCCCGTTTCCATCAGCTATCAACAGGTTTAGCATGTGAAATGCACTTTCAAGTTGTGTAAACCATGCAACATTCTGACATCCTAGAAGTTTATGCCAAACAAAACCCCGCTCAGGTTCCGTTACTATTCTCTCAAGCAAAACCTTTTCCATTGAATTCACATTTGATGTTATCCTGTTGCCCAAATTGTTGACCAGATAATTTTTAGGGTTTCCATGTTGATACAAGGTAAAGTTCTTTTCCAGCAACTCGTCCAAGGTATCCACTGGAATATGTCTAGTTGGTGAAGTGAGTCTGTTTATATTGTCGCCTTTGTATGCATTGCTGATGACAATAGCAATAATTATCATGGGTGCAAACATCCAGCGTCTTATTCTTTCGTTTAGAAGCAAGTTTGTTGACTGCTCCATCAGAATGGAATAACTAGATAAAATGATGTCTGATGAAGTTATGGTGGCTACATGTGACGTTCTATGCTTTACGTTTATAACGAAACCACGTAATTTGGACAATAATACGAAATATGTTACAATTATTAAAATCCACAAAATGTTGTCAAATGCCTTATACAATTCAGCAAAGGACACCAATCCGGTTTGTCGTTTTGAGCAGCTAACAAACCCAAATAGCTCTTGGCCAGTAATCAATGCCAAATCATGCGCATTTGTAATTCGCAAGGATGGGAGGAAATTGAAGTATTCTTCAGACGTAGTTAAAGTAGAGGAGCGCGCTCGAGTACTGCATGGATTCCGGTAGGGAAAATGCATGAAGAACCGGCTACCCTGGAACACGATTGATGCTAACTCTTGATGTCGGTAGTAACTGGCATGTTTACTGTTAGTGATAATGTATTCATTAGACGGATACCATAGTTTGTGGTTGTAAGTAAAGCTTCCATAGAATCCCCACATCATTACGGCATACTCGTCCGAAGTAATATCCAATGCGTACACATCCGTATAGTCAGAATAGTATCCGCTTTTAAATAGATGCAAGATTGTTACCAAATCAGCATACGACGTTACTCGGGTTTTCAAGGAAACTGGGTAATATGGTACACATGGAACGCAGTGTCGACACAAATGGACGAAATTCTCCTCGACTAATGCTGAGCTTACTTGCAAAGCATTCCCATATTTCCTTTCAACTTTATTTGGATTTGCGATAAGTAATAGTAAATTGGCATGAAAATGAAACGTACGGTTACCCTTTTGCTTCAATATCTGGCTGAATGATTCCACCCAGAATTTATTTAATCCGTGAAGCCGGGCGTCGTCCAATAACACGACGAAGGACTGGTGAGGTGACGTTTGATAATATTGCGTTGACGGATCGTTTCTAACTTGCCTATATTTTCCAAAGTTAATAAAGTTTTCAGGTACGAGTAAACGTTTACGACTTGCATCAAAATAGACGCTGTTTTTGTCAATATTTTGTGGTGGATACAGAAACAATTGCATTGTACAGTAAACGTTTTTAGTCGTGGTTGTTAAATCATGTCCACCTGGCAGCTCCAATGAGTTAATCTCAGGGAATGTTGAACCAAGTATCGCCTTCTCGGATCGGGCAAACATTGATATATTTTTGCCCGATTTTAGATTGATGATATGAATAACACTGTATTTGGTCATAATCAGAGGCGTTGTAAACGGCACGAAGTTAATATTGGGAAAACTTATCAATTGTATTAAGCATTTTGAAAAAATCTGCAAATAATTGTTTAAATTCTCAATACGGAAGAGGTTTGAAAACTGATAAGGGTAGGCAGATAGATCGAGGGAATGAACAGATATTATGACGAATGATGCAGTGTCAGTTATTGAAATGGAAAATGAGAAGAATCCTGTCATGAGGAGTGACATGATCAAGTGTGCCTTCACATCCATTTTGATTGTCGGCCGCAAGTTAACCGAGCACTTGTCGTTACTTTCCGTCGGGTGAAAAGCTGAGTCCGATGCAATTCTGCGATTCTCTAATACATTTTCTTAACCTTTTGAAACTACTAAATACAATTGTTGTCATCAAGAATTAAGAAACAGTTATACATTTCAGTTCAGGTAAACTCATTTAATGAAAAGAATCCTACCAACGATAACTTTTCACTGCGGGAAATTATCCCCTTTAGTGTGATATAAATGTGTAGCTGCCATGCAAATGTTGTAAACGCGTGGCTAGCGAAAGTGTTCCCGATAGCGATACAAGAGATATATTGAATCAACGATGAACAGCATTACCACAAATGTTGTAAAACTATCCATTTCGAGTGTAAATTATTCATAATGTATTCGACGCCTTACACGGGAGCAGCAACTAGCATTTTTTCGTAACCTCGTCACGCGACATATATATTCTAAAACATTATCATAACACGTAGTTTAAATGGGTTTTTTCCTGATTAAATTTACTACCTGTGGAAAGGAAATCTTTAATCAATGTTAAAAGTCAGCAAAAATTATATACTTTATAAAATATGCTCGCTCCATTGGTCTCAATATTTAATATACTCACCTTCATATATATCTGCACAGTTCAAGCATATACGAATATGTAACTAATATAACACTGCAAGCAAATGCAACAGCTGGACACGAGCTAAAACTGTAAGCAATTTGTTTTATAGGATACAAACAGAGAGAGAGAGTGTTGTTCCTTTGCATGTTGTTCGGATCCAAAATATCGTGTTAAGGCCCTATTGTGCAGCCATATTGCTTTGCAGCGTAATATAAGTAATGCGGCCGCAATGTTTACCAAAAAAATAATTAGTTTGACTGGTAAAGATGTTACCAGATAGGAAACAACAAGTTTGAATTGGATTCAATCATGTGAAGGAACATGCAGTTTGTCCAAGCACAAATTATTTCGCATTGTAGCCACTATGAATATATTCATTTATAACATGAATAAACTCATAATATTGTTGGAATGCCGCAAGCAAGTTGTTGTTTGGACTAATATCTAACAAGTCAATCCATTTCGCAAATCCATTAAAGAGTAGTTACGAATGATAATGTAGTCAATGCAGTTTTATGGGAACATCTCGTATCTCTAATTCTCAATTGTGTAAATATTTACTGCTGTTGGAGTATCACCGAGATGTTTACATCCGTTCACACACTCGAGTCTCTTTATCTTGATATGCACTTGTCTCACAAGTGGGTGTTTTAGCCGATATTATCTTTGATTAATTCTGCCACGGCATTGCATGAAACCAGCAAGGCTTCACAGAAACGATTCCCAACTTTGACTTTCCCTGAGAACAAACACAATGTATATTCCCGAATAGTTTTGCTTTCAACTAATTGTTAATGCCAGATAATGCAAAGAGCAACATTCTTCGGCTGATGGCCACCTTTTGCAAGAATGTTGCGAATTTTTGTGAAATATTGAGATTGTGGTAAGGTATGATGAGAAACTACCATATGCACAGTTCCACCGACCCTTGCGCTACCATGTTGTTGATGGTTGGCCATATGCCAAAAACTGGTACTCGGACGGTTTTTTGTGTAATATCTCAGAAATAGTTTCCGATGAACAATTTTTACACACGTTAAGACACGAGTATGGCGCGTCGTTTAGAATGCCGTTCAATAATTGTAGTTTACATTTGGGAGAGAAAAAACGTTTTGACAAATTTTTGCAAATTTTGCGTAAAATTTCTATTTTTATGTCGTAAAAACTTCAAACCACAAGCTGCTTCAAACGCCGCTGCATCCATTCCAAAAACCGCATTGGAATGTCTGCAAAACTTTCCGAGAAACAGACGAAAGCATATTTTTTATAATTTTATCTTCCTAAACTTAACAAATTTAAAAATCTATTTCTGCGATGACTTACAGTACAGTGGTACATGTTGCAGAGCGCATTTTGTAGCCCTTCAATTGGTGCATCTGTCTCGAAGAGAATGGCGGAAGAGTTTGGGATTGTTGAAGAAATCGAATGGCAATTCTCCAAAAATCTCAACCCGTTGCGATAACTTGCACAGGTTTAACCTAGTCGTATGTCTTTTTGTTGAGATCCTCTGTTGTGTCAGCAAACCAAATCGATGACGTCAGTGTCGTTTCCAAATTCTTTTTTTGTTTTTAAAAGTAACTTGCGGAAACACTCTTTACATGCGAGTAACTTTTCATTGTACTATAGGTAAATCGTTGAGTTCAAAATTAGCAGAAGCAAAGATTGCGGTGATTTGCAATTGCAACTTTGACTATGGCTCTTTGAGGTGAATTATGAAATTCCAGAATCTTACTAATCCCAACCGACACCACCGTAGGTTAATATAATGGTATTGGCTTCCAGGATACGCATGTGATGGGGTTGTGAGTACCATTTAGCGGGGACAGGGAATAAAGTGTAACACAGTCTTTCTCGATAACAGCAAAATCAGTTGAGTGTTTCCCATTATAATCCATACTAATCCTAACAGTTAATTCGGCTTCAACATGGATTGCATTATCCATGTTATTTCACTTTTGTCACTTTTCACTTTGTAGTGTTCCTCTTCTAGAGTTTTAGTTTTTTAACACCATGCTTTTTAATAGTTTTCGACCTTCTCACATTCTCATACTTATCGGTTGTCCTGGAACGCCTAGGTTTTGATCTCGTGGTCGTAGAAACCGCTGACAATGATTTATTGAACGAAGAGTGAACTTAATAAGCCGACAAATGTATAGAGTCCGGAATATATATCTATTGGTTTAGATTTCTTTTAGTCCACACAACTTGCGATATTTCATTTATTATCGTGAACGCAAATGCATGTTACTACGCAGGGTTTGTTCCCAGAAATGTTGGCGAGTTGTCTGTTTTGATTAAATAAACTGATTTTGAATAGTGAAATTACATCCATATTTATAGCAAGATAAACTTGAATCATAAACATATGAGAGAAAATTGTATCCTCGCCACCCTAGTCGTCCATTTCGAATGAATTCGTAATTCAGACAGCAACACCGAATGAATTGATCGTCTTTTATAATATCATTGTCTCTCTCCATAAGTTGATATCGACCGACGGGCACTGACGTTCGGTATTTGTGCTCGGTAAACTTTTCACTGCCAAATTTTTTGCAACCCATTTGGAACATGAGCCTGTGCTTTCAGACGAGAACTGTCGTTCCCACTGGAAGAATGTTTTGTTTACCTGCGATAGTTTTAGTTATTTTCTTCTTGTGCGTATGATACATTGCTGCGAATGAGTCCTTGTATGCATGAATTGGCCGCATTTTAATAGCCGTATTAAATTGTCTGTTCATATTGTTCACTATATCTTGTATATAAGGCTCCCATTTTTTATTTCCGCCATGGCCTTGCATGATACGAATATGTATTCTTATTTCCCGCTGACATCTCTGATGCTGATGATGCTGGATTTCATCATTGTTTAGCAATGCTATTTCGTCATACCGTACTTTTTAATTACATACATAAATTTTAGTAAATGATGGCGCCCATTATCACAGAAAATTCTTGCGCTTGATGGAATGATTGCATTTTTAATGATTTCGCCGTCGATTCTGCGGTGGTGTTAGCATCTCACGCAGAAGATTCATTGCACAACAAATTGCGTGGTGGATACACCTGTGTGACTCAAGGATGAAAACCATTATAGTGCTAAAATATATACCAAGGTAGGTAGACACAAGAAGAAACGCCCGTTTGAAGACGCAAAAGACCTCGAGACCTATTTTCATGGGCGTTTACTTCCGGTTGCAGCTGCCCTCACTAACCACAACCACCACCGCCACCACGTTCCATGAATGAAAAAATGGCAGAAACAAAGTGAACGCCTTTACTTTGTTGCTGGATATCTCAAGCATAAAGCAAAACAAAATAGGCACCAAGCACACAAAACAAAAACTGCAACGGACATCAAACACCACATTTATTGTGCGTGTGTCCACTTTTCAGCCCTATTATTTCACAGGAACAACAACGCAAAGATTTATGTGATGAGTTTGTAGTTGAGGAGCAATGATTAAAAGATAGCTATGGTTTTTTGGAACCAGAAAAAATTGAAAACAACAACAGTGGATGATACTTTCGGTTTAAATATGGTACATCCATATGTTTCATAGGCAATTTTATCAATTCAAACACGTCTACCACCGTCGTCTACCACTAGCCCTATCTCGTATAAAGCTTAATGATGTTTATATGCACAATTTTCCCATTTCTCATGCTACAAGCTATAAATTCTCTAGTGCCTTGATGAAACGATTTAATAACGCACTGATTGAATCACTGGATTGTCTCTTCAAAACAGGAAATATTCGGTTATGTCTTAGCAGACATGACTGTCTATCTCTAATATCTAAACAAATTTTCCGCCGTCTCATCATTATAGGGATGTCGATTAGCCATGATTGAATTAGATTTATTTAATCGTTCGTATCTACAATATGGAACCACATTTGATCTAAGTAAGCCTGCCATTTATAAATTGTATGATGATTCTTACTGCACAGTTGGACCGACGCGTTCCCATAATGTAGCATATAGATTACGTTATGATTCAGCAAGTAATAAGTTGTAATAATAAAAGGTTGTAGTAAGTAGTACGTTACTTTATTGACGTTTGCAAACTAGTTTCTAAATGCTAAAATTAAGTTTATGATGACAATCTGTAATATAATTTTTAGAGTAAATAAAGTTACAATCATGGTCACCGACGTACAGATAAATTCATATTGTTTTAATTAATTAAGACTGTCGAAAAAAAAGCTGAAGTTGAGCGACACATTTTCCGTCGCATGCTCATTCTATTAAATCATGCACTCATGATGTATTAGGATGAGCATACGACGTCGATTGTTGGTATTGCTTTTCATGCAACTTCTGCGTTTTCCTTTGCTGTTATTGCTGATTATTATTAAGATTTTTTTTTAAATTTTGTGTCATTAAATTTAATAAACCGGTCAAGCCAAGATGTATGAAAGTGGCGGAGCATCACAGTGAAAGAAGTAGTTGCTCACATTCCCCCGCTTTGAAATCGTAAAGGTCACAATGGGTAAAGTTAATATTGGCAACCTTAATCATTCATGTTATGCTTCATATCAGTATCATAGCTTTGAAAAGAATGCTGAGTAGTTTCAGATTTGCATTTATATGAATATGGCGTCATATTACATCAGAACACCACGAATTCCGTCACTTAGGAATCAAAGTATTAATGCAAGACGCAAAATTGGAAATAAATGGATAATAATATGTATATATTTTCGCTATGATTATATGCCTCAATTAACGTTTTACTACCAGTGAACGCTTGTTTCTGTAACGTTTGTAAATTGGAACTCGTAAATTGCAAAATATTACAAGGGCCTTCAAATCGCGATTGATTGCTACACCACAATCAAAGAATGGCGTATGAAGATGACTCAGAAGCGATCATTTATTTGTATGATGACATGACATTACTGCATATTTTTCAATTAGTTTTTGTTCCGGCGTTTTCTTTATTGCTATTATATGCCAAGGCCCGTCAATTACACCTCCTCCTCCTCCCTAAATGCTTTCTTGCTGTTCTACCATTGATATGTAGCCTAGCCCACAATTTTTTCGTTTCATCCTGTAATAAAAACGATTAAAAGGAACTTGTTTGAGAGCATTGATATAACTGCATCTAGTATATATAAATCAATGCATGAACCAATCCAGGCTGACTCTTTACAGGATAAAATCAGTTTTTCTCGGTTTTCGGAGTTTAGGTATGAGTAGTACGAAAGACTTGGTTTGAAATACATGTATTTCAAATGGAGGGAGTGGGGTTGCAGAGCCGTGCGTAAAAGTGTCGGCTGGGTACGCTATAGGAGAGTGATTTCGAGCATGGCGCTTAGGTGCATGAGAGGAATGCATAATCATGTGAAGAACTGTACACCCTTCTCTATATGCTTATAGAGGTTTGTAACTAAAATGTGAAATGTTTGATGTACGAAGCTAAATTGCCAGAAAGTTTAACATTTATATTTATATATTTATATGATTATATTTATGGGTATATAGGCCAAAATAAAAGTAAAATGCTGAATATAATTCACAAAAAACATGTGTAATAATATGTACATTTATGAAACGAGTAGCTTTTGTTCAAATGCATGTAGGGCGACACAGGAGGACCGGATACTCATATGACAAAAACATTTATTGTCATAATGTTATCTTAAGAACATGAATGCTTAAAAACACTAGTAAATAATTCACAGGTGTATTTCAAGTAAAACTTAAAGCCGACCTTTTGTCTAGTACAATTTCCCATTGACAATGTACATGTGGGAAATGTAAAACAGGCAAAAGGTAATAATACCAATGTTAAACTTGATCAGTTGTATCTTTAGCAGATGTTTTTAGTGCGCGCTCAAGACGGAGAGGTAAACACGATACTGTCTTGAGCCTTGGGTGCAAATGCGTGATTCGAGATGGTCAGACGCGTGATCCCTAGTGGTCTCTTCATGTGGATGAAACGTTGAGGTCACGTTGATGCGAGGATCATGTCACTGACATCACCGCGTTCCGCTCTGGTGACTTCACTGTCTGAGGACCATGAAACGTTCCCAAGGGGCGGCGGATGCGAGCGTAGTGGGCTCTCCATGCTCGATGCGTGGGTGGCGGTGCTTGCCAATTTTGTATCGGCTCCGCTAACGCGTGCATCATTTCCAACGCCTAGTGTGACGATCATACCACCACTGTTGTCGTTCCAGCTAACGCCACCGTACTGTGCCCAGCTGACAAGACACCGACGAGTAAGCATCCAGCTCCGCCTCCAGAATCCAGTACGTCAACCATTTGCTACATCTTTGCCGGGGTGGGCCTGCCCGGAGCGCTTTTGTTGTATACTATCGATGATTATACATAAGTCCATTATACAAAATGAGCGTATTCAATATGCCCAATATAAAACAATAAAAAATAAAAACTTTAAGCCCGGTGTATTTGCTTAGGAGAGAGCGGTTCAACATAATCTAGATTTAAATTCTCAATGGAAATCATGGAACGAATCACATCCATTCATCAGTTGTGATATTCCAACGAAAAGGTAAGCATTGGGCTGGATTTTATTAATTCTTTGGTTTAGTTTAAATAGTTTCGTTCTGTTACATACATATAGATTCTTTGAAATATTGGTAAAACATGGTGGGTATAAAACATACATTTGGAATATATGCTACAAGTGTGTCTTTCGTCTTGTATTGTCAGGAAAAAAAACGAAAGGACTTTGTTGTGCTTTGCATGCATCGTATCATTATCATTGCATAAAAATGACCACCTTGTGATGATATCGTGAACCTGTATGACAGACTTTTATCACGAAATCATTTTTTCTCCACATTTCATTTTTTTCATCAGCATCACCTCATCACCCCATCAGTAGTGCACTTTCAATCTGCATTGTTATTAATACCAACTGGGTGCATCTCGTCGTCTCGACTTTTTTTAAAATAATTTTTTAAAAAATAAATATAGGCCATAAATAGCCGATTAGTACAATAAGTAAGTGTTTTTATTAATATTATTATTATTTTCTTATAGTGTGTGTATAGGCATGTTTTTGTTTTTTAATTATTTTTAAATGTGTTAGTATGACGTAAGAAATGACTTTCATGCATGCCTTACGAGTGCCGACTGCACGGAAACCGAGAGTTATGGGGTGAGCAGATGCTTTCAGAACCCCGTAGACGATAAGTTGCTTTGGCCATTTCCGATAACCTTCCAGTCGGAAGAAGAAGCGCCAAGGCTTTGTCGCTACGCCAGTGGCGAACCGGTACGGACCGGCAAACAGGCAATTTGGAAGAGTGGAAAAACCACCACAGCTGCGGCAGATGGGGACTAGTTTGGCGGAATGCCTTGATGGACCGTTCTGTTGGGTCAGAAGTGCACAAAAGAGCAAAAATATGTATGTGTGATTGTGTGTGTGTGTGATTGAGTGAATGTGTGTGTGATTGAATGAATGCATGTGTGTTTGATCGAATCTATATGTATGTACTTCCGAGAATGTTTTGTAAACCGACAATGGACAGTTCTTATATATGGTCAATTTTCAGTCTTCGTGCACGAAACAGGCGTGTCGAGTGAGACAGGCTTGGCAAGTGTGTGTTATTATCGTGTTGTTGCAGGTCATGAATCTTTGAGCTAGAATAATCCGACATGGTACAAATAAAGTTCTTTCACATCGCAGTAATCCAATGCTTATATGTTTTAAATGACTTGCAACGCTTGCAGGCATTTGTTTGACTTCTATAGCCTATTAAGTTTGCTACAATAAATTAATTCAAATGCTTCAAAATCGCTTGGTGTAGTCCTTTGATATAATAAAACTATGTAAAATTATAAAAAGGTAGCAAATATTATTTTGCGCTGTACAATAGGAACAGATATTATTCGTCTCCTATCAAATTCATAATATAAAATTACACACTTTTCTTTCTGTTCGATTTCTTCCCGGAAAACATGTCTGAATTAGCTTCTCTGAAACAATTAAAAATCCAACAATTTCCTAGTTCTAGAAAATTATAACAAAGAACTATTACGCCCCTATTGCTTGTGGGGCTGCACATGAAATTCCTTCACAGAAATATATTTATCAAGACGGGGACAATGTACGTTTTTCTCGTATATTTTTATGGGCATTTGGAAGCCTTCCACTTTCATAATTACGGACTAGATATCAATAACCTCTGACCGTTGCATGTTGCCATATAAGTAGTTCCAAACATTTCCAAACATTTTAGCGGCGGCGTCCCCCATCTCCATTTCATTCTCATCATCATCCTCAACCCGGATCGAAATATGACGACACTGGACATGAAATATCTCCGACTAGGATCCACTAGGTCTGCTTGACGTGGGTGCCGCTGAGATATGATTCACAGACAAAGTAGAAGCAGAATACGATGCAGTCGACAACGGCCCGCACCACAGGATTAAGAATCATGAGCCAGTAGTAGTTTGCTGCAATCAAAAAATCATACCTGCTTCTCTACTCTTATCCTCTCTCACACTGAGAAGGTTAAATACTCCAACTTACTAATCTTTTATTGCAATATATGTTTTTGAAAATTTTGCACCCTATAATCACCGATGATCAAAATAACTGCGCTCCGTTCTCTCATACATATATTGGTGAAAGTGGCGTCCAGAGGCAATCACACAATGTGTTTTTTCCATAGTAGATGTTCTACCAGCCAGCTACATTATTTGTTTATGAGGTTGCATTAATGAACTTCCAATTTCAAAATCGGATGCATCAATGAATTGATATAAAGGGAATTTTGATTCAGTAAATCTCAATACGGGTAGATTCATCAACTTCCTCGAAAGCTTAGAGAAACTTTTTTTCCAATTAAAGTTTTCTTTCCTTCCTTCCCTCTGTGCTTTCTTTATTACTGTAGTGGGAAGGCTCCAATCAAAACTTGAGATGACGATGTAACAATTCATGATTGATTGTTTTTTCGTAATCTCAACTGATATGAGGACAGTTGAAAAATGGGAGATGTGATATTTCTCCGTTCAAATATGAATTATTTTCTCGTGGCTAATTGTAAGAATTCGTAGGCATAAATTTTTGATTGCATAATATGTTGCCAAAAATTGATGTTTTGAAATTTTCGTTTCTGGTGTGTTAACGATTAATTGTTCTTTAGAAAAATCCGCTTTAAACAAATGGTGTTCTCCTTCAGAAGTAGGAATTTGGAATCGAATTAATAAAGTTGAAAAGCCGGAATTGTAGTAGTATTTGGAGCAATAAGAGCCACTGCGCGCTCGTTTACTTCGATATTCTCCGGATTGAATCGACAAATAATACATTTTATCTATTCTAAGGAATGATTGATCTTTCCCAATAAATTACTGCCATTCCTTGTCTCTATAAATTATCGGATCCAAAAATTGCGTCAATCTCAATAGACACATGTTGTGGTAGTACATGGAACGTAAACGTAATTTTTGACTTTCCCAATTGAATGTTGGCAAATAGATTGTTCTTCAATTGCATTTTGACGGATATATTTCCTGCTTTGCACGATGCTTGCATTTCCATTCTCATTATGCGTTTGGTGAGTTCATATGATACGACAGACAATGCGCAACCAGAATCTGGAACTAGTGAAATATTGCGGTTATTTATAGCAGGAGCATCAACGATAGTGTCTGCAAATTGTTGTGCTGCCAAAGTAGCAAATAATTTTGGTTGTGTTGCAGACCGGGTGTGCTCATTATTTTTAATGTATGATAATTTTTAGCTCAGGTACGGTCAACGTGGAGAGGGGTAATACTGTTTACAGACAGACCGATATACAAATCAAACGCAATAACTACCCAAATAAGTATTTCATGCTTCCGGTAGTTAGTAAATTAAACGTCTTACCACAAAATTATACTTCGGGCACGATTCATCGGCAATGATCACGTGGTGAACAAACACGAAAAATTTTCAACACGTGTGCAGTTGCACTAAACTATTGAGTGAAATTTCATAGCGTTCATATTAATTTGGAAAAACCCATACCAATCCATGTATTTCCAAGTCCCAAAGTGAAGTCCATGAGCATGGCTCATCAATGTGTTCTGGTCAAGGAGTATTTTCTCAAAATACCAGGCAGACATTAAAATTTCACGGTGGACGCAAACAAATTCCTGGTCGCATCCGTCCATGTTCCAAATACACGCTGTACTTGCTTCCAAAACATCCATATGTTGACCCAACAGCTCCAATTAGCTTTGCAGATGACGTCAAATGTTTTGAACGTTTTAAATAATAATCCCTGCTGTCCACATGTGTTTTTGAAAATAATTCATAATTGAAAACAAGAGCCGCAGAGCGGTTTCACAGAAACGGGGCCGATCTCAGTAAATTGTAAAATACGAGTATAAGCATTTATCATGGAGTTCGGTATTCCTATCTGTAATATGGGGCTAAGCATAACTTCGCTTTCTAATGCTTAACCTTATGTTAAACAGGGACAAGAATAAATCATAAAATAGTATTAGAATAAAGAACTTGATGTGGGATTAAGCATTGAGTCTGTAATATGGGGTTAAGCATTGAGTCTGTAATACAGGGTTAAGCATTGAGTCTGTAATACAGGGTTAAGCATTGAGTCTGTAATACAGGGTTAAGCATTGAGTCTGTAATACAGGGTTAAGCATTGAGTCTGTAATATGGGGTTAAGCATAACTTCGCTTTCTAATGCTTAATCTTATGTTAAACGCGGACAAGAATACATCATAAAATAGTATTAGAATAAAGAACTTGATGTGGGATTAAGCATTGAGTCTGTAATATGGGGTTAAGCATTGAGTCTGTAATATGGGGTTAAGCATTGAGTCTGTAATATGGGGTTAAGCATTGAGTCTGTAATATGGGGTTAAGCATTGAGTCTGTAATATGGGGTTAAGCATTGAGTCTGTAATATGGGGTTAAGCATTGAGTCTGTAATATGGGGTTAAGCATTGAGTCTGTAATATGGGGTTAAGCATTGAGTCTGTAATATGGGGTTAAGCATTGAGTCTGTAATATGGGGTTAAGCATTGAGTCTGTAATATGGGGTTAAGCATTGAGTCTGTAATATGGGGTTAAGCATTGAGTCTGTAATATGGGGTTAAGCATTGAGTCTGTAATATGGGGTTAAGCATTGAGTCTGTAATATGGGGTTAAGCATTGAGTCTGTAATATGGGGTTAAGCATTGAGTCTGTAATATGGGGTTAAGCATTGAGTCTGTAATATGGGGTTAAGCATTGAGTCTGTAATATGGGGTTAAGCATTGAGTCTGTAATATGGGGTTAAGCATTGAGTCTGTAATATGGGGTTAAGCATTGAGTCTGTAATATGGGGTTAAGCATTGAGTCTGTAATATGGGGTTAAGCATTGAGTCTGTAATATGGGGTTAAGCATTGAGTCTGTAATATGGGGTTAAGCATTGAGTCTGTAATATGGGGTTAAGCATTGAGTCTGTAATATGGGGTTAAGCATTGAGTCTGTAATATGGGGTTAAGCATTGAGTCTGTAATATGGGGTTAAGCATTGAGTCTGTAATATGGGGTTAAGCATTGAGTCTGTAATACGGGGTTAAGCATTGAGTCTGTAATATGGGGTTAAGCATAACTTCGCTTTCTAGTGCTTAATCTTATGTTAAACGCGGACAAGAATACATCATAAACAAGAGCCGCGTTGCGGTTACTCCAATGGGGACCGGTTACAGTAAAACCACGTTGAAGTTAATAAATGTACCTGTAACACGGGGCTAAGCATTATATCTGTAATATAGGGTTAAGCATTACATCGCTATCAAATGCTCTAATCATATGGTAAAGGCGAACAACAGTAAATTATAAATTGGTATTATAAATAGTATTAGAATAAAGAACTTGATGTGGGATTAAGCATTGAGTCTGTAATATGGGGTTAAGCATTGATCTGTAATATGGGGTTAAGTATTGAGTCTGTAATACAGGGTTAAGCATTGAGTCTGTAATATGGGGTTAAGCATAACTTCGCTTTCTAATGCTTAACCTTATGTTAAACAGGGACAAGAATAAATCATAAAATAGTATTAGAATAAAGAACTTGATGTGGGATTAAGCATTGAGTCTGTAATATGGGGTTAAGCATTGAGTCTGTAATACAGGGTTAAGCATTGAGTCTGTAATACAGGGTTAAGCATTGAGTCTGTAATACAGGGTTAAGCATTGAGTCTGTAATACAGGGTTAAGCATTGAGTCTGTAATACAGGGTTAAGCATTGAGTCTGTAATACAGGGTTAAGCATTGAGTCTGTAATATGGGGTTAAGCATAACTTCGCTTTCTAATGCTTAATCTTATGTTAAACGCGGACAAGAATACATCATAAAATAGTATTAGAATAAAGAACTTGATGTGGAATTAAGCATTGAGTCTGTAATATGGGGTTAAGCATTGAGTCTGTAATATGGGGTTAAGCATTGAGTCTGTAATATGGGGTTAAGCATTGAGTCTGTAATATGGGGTTAAGCATTGAGTCTGTAATATGGGGTTAAGCATTGAGTCTGTAATATGGGGTTAAGCATTGAGTCTGTAATATGGGGTTAAGCATTGAGTCTGTAATATGGGGTTAAGCATTGAGTCTGTAATACGGGGTTAAGCATTGAGTCTGTAATATGGGGTTAAGCATTGAGTCTGTAATATGGGGTTAAGCATTGAGTCTGTAATATGGGGTTAAGCATTGAGTCTGTAATATGGGGTTAAGCATTGAGTCTGTAATATGGGGTTAAGCATTGAGTCTGTAATACGGGGTTAAGCATTGAGTCTGTAATATGGGGTTAAGCATAACTTCGCTTTCTAGTGCTTAATCTTATGTTAAACGCGGACAAGAATACATCATAAACAAGAGCCGCGTTGCGGTTACTCCAATGGGGACCGGTTACAGTAAAACCACGTTGAAGTTAATAAATGTACCTGTAACACGGGGCTAAGCATTATATCTGTAATATAGGGTTAAGCATTACATCGCTATCAAATGCTCTAATCATATGGTAAAGGCGAACAACAGTAAATTATAAATTGGTATTATAAATAGTATTAGAATAAAGAACTTGATGTGGGATTAAGCATTGAGTCTGTAATATGGGGTTAAGCATTGATCTGTAATATGGGGTTAAGTATTGAGTCTGTAATACAGGGTTAAGCATTGAGTCTGTAATATGGGGTTAAGCATAACTTCGCTTTCTAATGCTTAATCTTATGTTAAACGCGGACAAGAATACATCATAAAATAGTATTAGAATAAAGAACTTGATGTGGGATTAAGCATTGAGTCTGTAATATGGGGTTAAGCATTGAGTCTGTAATACAGGGTTAAGCATTGAGTCTGTAATACAGGGTTAAGCATTGAGTCTGTAATACAGGGTTAAGCATTGAGTCTGTAATACAGGGTTAAGCATTGAGTCTGTAATACAGGGTTAAGCATTGAGTCTGTAATACAGGGTTAAGCATTGAGTCTGTAATATGGGGTTAAGCATAACTTCGCTTTCTAATGCTTAATCTTATGTTAAACGCGGACAAGAATACATCATAAAATAGTATTAGAATAAAGAACTTGATGTGGGATTAAGCATTGAGTCTGTAATATGGGGTTAAGCATTGAGTCTGTAATATGGGGTTAAGCATTGAGTCTGTAATATGGGGGATAAGCATTGAGTCTGTAATATGGGGTTAAGCATTGAGTCTGTAATATGGGGTTAAGCATTGAGTCTGTAATATGGGGTTAAGCATTGAGTCTGTAATATGGGGTTAAGCATTGAGTCTGTAATACGGGGTTAAGCATTGAGTCTGTAATATGGGGTTAAGCATTGAGTCTGTAATATGGGGTTAAGCATTGAGTCTGTAATATGGGGTTAAGCATTGAGTCTGTAATATGGGGTTAAGCATTGAGTCTGTAATATGGGGTTAAGCATTGAGTCTGTAATACGGGGTTAAGCATTGAGTCTGTAATATGGGGTTAAGCATAACTTCGCTTTCTAGTGCTTAATCTTATGTTAAACGCGGACAAGAATACATCATAAACAAGAGCCGCGTTGCGGTTACTCCAATGGGGACCGGTTACAGTAAAACCACGTTGAAGTTAATAAATGTACCTGTAACACGGGGCTAAGCATTATATCTGTAATATAGGGTTAAGCATTACATCGCTATCAAATGCTCTAATCATATGGTAAAGGCGAACAACAGTAAATTATAAATTGGTATTATAAATAGTATTAGAATAAAGAACTTGATGTGGGATTAAGCATTGAGTCTGTAATATGGGGTTAAGCATTGATCTGTAATATGGGGTTAAGTATTGAGTCTGTAATACAGGGTTAAGCATTGAGTCTGTAATATGGGGTTAAGCATAACTTCGCTTTCTAATGCTTAATCTTATGTTAAACGCGGACAAGAATACATCATAAAATAGTATTAGAATAAAGAACTTGATGTGGGGTTAAGCATTGAGTCTGTAATATGGGGTTAAGCATTGAGTCTGTAATATGGGGTTAAGCATTGAGTCTGTAATATGGGGTTAAGCATTGAGTCTGTAATATGGGGTTAAGCATTGAGTCTGTAATATGGGGTTAAGCATTGAGTCTGTAATATGGGGTTAAGCATTGAGTCTGTAATATGGGGTTAAGCATTGAGTCTGTAATATGGGGTTAAGCATTGAGTCTGTAATATGGGGTTAAGCATTGAGTCTGTAATATGGGGTTAAGCATTGAGTCTGTAATATGGGGTTAAGCATTGAGTCTGTAATACGGGGTTAAGCATTGAGTCTGTAATATGGGGTTAAGCATTGAGTCTGTAATATGGGGTTAAGCATTGAGTCTGTAATATGGGGTTAAGCATTGAGTCTGTAATATGGGGTTAAGCATTGAGTCTGTAATATGGGGTTAAGCATTGAGTCTGTAATACGGGGTTAAGCATTGAGTCTGTAATATGGGGTTAAGCATTGAGTCTGTAATATGGGGTTAAGCATTGAGTCTGTAATATGGGGTTAAGCATTGAGTCTGTAATATGGGGTTAAGCATTGAGTCTGTAATATGGGGTTAAGCATTGAGTCTGTAATATGGGGTTAAGCATTGAGTCTGTAATATGGGGTTAAGCATTGAGTCTGTAATATGGGGTTAAGCATTGAGTCTGTAATATGGGGTTAAGCATTGAGTCTGTAATATGGGGTTAAGCATTGAGTCTGTAATATGGGGTTAAGCATTGAGTCTGTAATATGGGGTTAAGCATTGAGTCTGTAATATGGGGTTAAGCATTGAGTCTGTAATATGGGGTTAAGCATTGAGTCTGTAATACGGGGTTAAGCATTGAGTCTGTAATATGGGGTTAAGCATTGAGTCTGTAATATGGGGTTAAGCATTGAGTCTGTAATATGGGGTTAAGCATTGAGTCTGTAATATGGGGTTAAGCATTGAGTCTGTAATATGGGGTTAAGCATTGAGTCTGTAATACGGGGTTAAGCATTGAGTCTGTAATATGGGGTTAAGCATAACTTCGCTTTCTAGTGCTTAATCTTATGTTAAACGCGGACAAGAATACATCATAAACAAGAGCCGCGTTGCGGTTACTCCAATGGGGACCGGTTACAGTAAAACCACGTTGAAGTTAATAAATGTACCTGTAACACGGGGCTAAGCATTATATCTGTAATATAGGGTTAAGCATTACATCGCTATCAAATGCTCTAATCATATGGTAAAGGCGAACAACAGTAAATTATAAATTGGTATTATAAATAGTATTAGAATAAAGAACTTGATGTGGGATTAAGCATTGAGTCTGTAATATGGGGTTAAGCATTGATCTGTAATATGGGGTTAAGTATTGAGTCTGTAATACAGGGTTAAGCATTGAGTCTGTAATATGGGGTTAAGCATAACTTCGCTTTCTAATGCTTAATCTTATGTTAAACGCGGACAAGAATACATCATAAAATAGTATTAGAATAAAGAACTTGATGTGGGGTTAAGCATTGAGTCTGTAATATGGGGTTAAGCATTGAGTCTGTAATATGGGGTTAAGCATTGAGTCTGTAATATGGGGTTAAGCATTGAGTCTGTAATATGGGGTTAAGCATTGAGTCTGTAATATGGGGTTAAGCATTGAGTCTGTAATATGGGGTTAAGCATTGAGTCTGTAATATGGGGTTAAGCATTGAGTCTGTAATATGGGGTTAAGCATTGAGTCTGTAATATGGGGTTAAGCATTGAGTCTGTAATATGGGGTTAAGCATTGAGTCTGTAATATGGGGTTAAGCATTGAGTCTGTAATACGGGGTTAAGCATTGAGTCTGTAATATGGGGTTAAGCATAACTTCGCTTTCTAATGCTTAATCTTATGTTAAACACGGACAAGAATAAATCGTAAAATAGTATTAGAAATAAATGTTTTCGGATATTTACATCGCAAATAAAATGAACAGTCTCTTTGAAATTTTTACTTTCCTGAAATTTTAGTGACATTTCTTTTAGTGACACATCAAACCAAAACCGTGAAAGCAGGTGAAGAGGAATTCATGGTATTCCGCGAATCCGCGAATTGAGAGGGTCGATAAAAGTAACAGACTACTTGGTAGAGAAAGTGATACGGTGTAATCTATTTACCTCTGGGGCAAACTGGTAAAATCCAAGTGGCTGGTGGTGAGCTGGTAATAAATAACAATTTGGTTTGTTAACTTTCGTTAGCTTGTTTCGTGGAGCAATAGTCTTGCTTGATGGTATTTAAAGATTATCCAAATGTTTCCAGTCGAATTCCAGTAAAACGTGAAATGAAAAACGGAGTTCATAGTGCACTCGTTTCCCGATTTATGTAGCTGCAGCGAGATAGAAACTTGAGTTCAGCCAATGACACAAAAACCCTCAATTGTAAGCAGCAATACATAATGGATGAATGAATCACGGCAAAAGTAATGCATAAATTGGGACGAGAGAAAGAGACGTAATAATTAAGTGCCTGTTTTACGTGAAGTCCATTAGTCCTTCAGTTTTCCGGAATAGGTTAAAGCGGAAAACAAAATGGTTTTTTGGGAATGTTGCATGAACATGGTATTTTCCACAATGTGTTTCTGAATGTGTCATTAATAAATGCTATTATATGGTATACACGTAGTTAAATACGATCAATGTAATTGTATCCTGGCGAGGTATGTAGGCACATAATGACATTAAATGCAATTATATGATTTTATAATTCTGGAAAATGTGCATTTGGTAGAAATTATTGCGTAATGTTGTGAGCATAAAAATGGGTTGGAGTTAGAATGATATATTTTTTGCATGCTTCCTGCAATTTTGGAATTTGATAGGGGACCGTACTGCTTTCTCCAAGTTTTCAAGTGCCATTTATCCTTATCGGTATCGCTGATAACGTACTTATGATACACAAGTATGACTCAATGTGGCGATAGTTTATGGTATTGTTATTGTCGATTAAATGAGTTTGTGCAAAAATGAAATCACAAGAAACAAAAAATTCATTTATTGGTATAAAATAAAACATTATTTTCTCTTTATTCTTTCACGACGACTGTACATGTATTATTACAAAATTGTATTTGAGGATAAATTAATATAAGAAAGTTTTTACAAAGCACAATACATAAGTTTACGGAATCATTTTTATTGATTTTTTTATTCGTCTTTAACAACTAAATATCAAACATCATCGGATTTATAATACAACATAAAATTGTACCTACATGTACTCGCTATGGTTTGAATAAAACTGTATATTATTCACGCACGTTACAGTAGTCATATTGATTGTATGTAAACCATTAATATTACAATCATGCATTTCAATTATTTAAGCTACCTGTCATCGTAATACTTACTTTTTCCAACACAATCGTTTTAACTTTCAAACATGTGCTGTTATTTCGCAAACGCAATTGTTTATCAAAACTAAACCTCCCTCGTAATTCATACAAATACCTGATTGTATAAAAGCCGGAAGTTTTCAGTGGCTAAATACCGCTTAATATATTTTTACGCTGGATGCCAGCACTTTGATTTGTGGCATGAATCCTTACTAAAACAATGTCAGCGTGGTTCGTAATGATTCGTTATGCATCTCTAGCATTTTGGGGATACATAGTACTTACCATATTAGTTTACATGCAGATTTACCAAGTTAGTTTATTCCACATGTCGATGCACTACTCCGCCACAAACATATCAATTATTACGTGCTGCCCTGAACTACCTTGTAGAGACCGCAAGTAATTTAGTGTTCGATGAGTTCCGATCGAATCACAACAGAACCATTTCACACGTGAATAATATGAAATCTTAGAAGTTGTCCCTGATACGACTGATAATCTGCTTTGACCTCAGTAACAATGAGATAATGAAGAAATTATATTGTCGAACGAACTCAAGTTTCAATCAAATATTTCCAAAACATGCATATATGAATAAAGCAAATAAATAATGAAACAATAATGCTTACTACATTTGAGCATTACGGTATTTTATGCGCATGTGTTGCAGTTTCTACGAGAAATTTCAAATTATTACACGACTCATCACGAATTAAATCATACAATGACCAGGGTATACAATTTTGGTTCGATATAATTCACCAAGAAACTTATTTTGAATCAATAATCGCAAATAATTATGAAATTGCTAATAAATTGAAAGCATTATTGCCACAACGATCGACAAGTAGTCAAGCTAATTTTCACAATACTATAGCAAATTCAATTCAAGCCTTGATTACAATGCCGAAACAGTTCTTAAGGTTGCTAGCCTACTTTATAAGGGAACTAAAATGTTTGCCGCCTGTATGCAGCTTCATTTTTTTATAGACAAGCACATTCTATTAGATGCATAATTCCCAGATGTAGGTGTGTAAAAATGAATTCCCTGACACATTTCAGGATAATGTCCATACATTTGGGAATTTGGTGATGTTTCTTCTAGTTACTACCAACTACTGAAACTATTGTCATTAATTGACTCAAGTACTCTGTCCATTTGACGCTATAATAGGTTCAGAATATTTCAGAGAACAGAAATGAAAGGGATTTTGACTTGGTTGCCAGTCAAAAGATGTTACGAAGCAGAATGACATTCTGCTGCAATACATTTACGTGCACAGCGTGCATCAATACTAAACCAAAGCCATTTGGTTTTAAACGAGAGATAATGGCCTTGTGATTCCAGTCCAAGCAAACCTATGAAGCCGCGATCATCATAATTGGACCTGCATGTATTCTGCTAGTAGATGCCTAACAACAAATCACAGAGAAATATTTTCTAACGCTTAGAATTACTACCTTTAATTAAAGCGTCATGTCGTCATTTTCTTGTAGAAAGTAATCTGTGTTGTACACTGCACAAGATCTGTTTTGTTCTTGATCATCATAAAATTACCTTATGTGTTGAAATCAAACTTACACGAGAAATGTACGCATTTCTTAATGTTGATGCTTTACATTGCATTTTGTTGTAGCGCACATTTACCATAAACGATCGTGTATTTTGTCCAACTAATTTTTTGGTTATATAAAAGTTGGTCAATTCTAAACATTCTCTATTTAGACTCAATGCCAAGATGAAGTACGTTATCACATTGTAAATCCAACTATCACGTTCCCATCTTCATTACAGCATATTATCTTAATGTGCCAGGAGGTAACTTAGAAATGGCACTATAATTTATCAGCACAGCAAAACTTATTTTGTGAAAATATAGTAAATAAAAGAAATTTCCTCCTGCCTTTGGGAATTTCTTGAAAATTACAATTACAATTATTTTTTAGTTCGATGTGCCTAATTGGTAAATAAGAGATCACAACAATCGCACTCGGCATTTTAGAATAGGCAAAAGCTCGAAACATGCTAGTCTTTTCCTTAAATTCACTAAACATTAGTGACTACCGTGAAACTACTCAACATTTCATTTGATCCCCACCGAGATGAATACTAGTTGCAGGACTGCTTTCGCATATTAGTGTCATTTCGTGACTTGGCTATTCAAAATAAAATCAATTAAAATGCTACTTTTCCTTTTTTTTCACGCGAAGGTGTATTATTGCAAAGTTTCATTTGAAGATAAATCAATATTTGCAAGGTACTGCATAAAATATTTTGACATATTTTTGTTTTTAATTGAATTTCTACGTTTAATAATCCATGCGCAAGATAATAATGCCATGTATATCGTAACATCCTCTCAACTTTCCAATACAGTATTCATGCTGAAGTTCAGTGGTCGCCTTGACTACAATGCTTTTGTTTGATTTATTTTTCTGTAAAAGTTCATGTACAATTACTATCAGTGTGGGAAAACATTATGACAGATTCAAAATATATGAGTACACCAAGATATAAATATCTGTAGAATGAACAAGTTCACATGTCTGTATCATTTCGTGTATGAAAAACTGCAATGTGGTGTGGGATAATACATTTATTCCACGGCACTTAATAGTGTCCTTTACAAAGGAATAGCTCGAAACAGATCTAAAAGTTTCTGGCACGCTTGGTGTATCCAAATACATTCGGGAGCTAAAATCTTTTGTTGTCCTTATGATAATTGCTAAGTGATGTGTCCACTTGCTAAGTTCGTCATTAATTGACTTAAGTACTCGGTTTATTTAATGAGTTATTATGCTGAGTTATTTCAGAAAACAAAAATGACCAAACCATTCAACTGGTATTCGTTAAAATCATGTTACGAAGCAGAATTATCTTTAGCTGTGGTACATTTATTTACTCGACCTACATTATTTCTACACCAAGGTCATGCGGCTACAGAACAAAGACAAGGGCTTCTGGAAACGTCTCCAATCAAACCTATGAATCAACGATCATCAGAATTGGACATGCGGGTATTCTTCTGGTATATTCCTACCAACAAAACGCGTTAAAATATCTAATTTCGCTTAGAATTAATACGTTTAACTTAAGATTATTACACAAAACCCATTATTATTCCCGTGGTTCATTTACTTGCGTAGAGTACATCGCAGCTACAAGATCATGTGGCTATAAACCACAAATAATGGACTTTGTAAATTGCTGCAAAAGCAAACCTATGCAATGGCTATCATCAGAATAGGACATGCCGGCACACTGCAACTAGGTGCCTAACAACAAAACACAGAAATATTTTATAACGCTTACAATTACTACATTTAACGAAAGCGTCATGTCCTTAAGATTATTCAAAAACCAAACACCGGTCATTGGCGTCGTATCGGCTATTCGCTGAACTTCAGATTTTTCAGTGCTGTTTTACATTTGCGCAATTGGTGAAAGTTCTCTTTCGGAATACCTTGAGCTATACAATTTCATGATAGCTTGTAATGAAGTGCGGATAATCAAGTCCTGGGGATCAACTTAAAATAGATTCACGCGACGTTTTCTTATGGGAACTGTTTATGGGTTAAAATTTCTGTGATATCCGTACATTATCCGCGAAAACCTTCTTCATGTATGTGTCCTTTAAAACAATGTATGAATCCCTTATACGATATTATAAGTTTTTGCGAAAAATCTACGCAGTTTACCTTTCTGCATGATTTCTTGTCTACAAATATCTTATATAATGTCTTAGAATCCAACCACTCGTGAATGTTCAGACAAGTTTTTAAAAATATTTTTAATGCAAACGCCAATTTAGGTACAGGTTCAGTACCTCATCACATTGTAAGTTCAACTGTCATGTTCCAATTTTGATCACTCACATTATCTGAATGTGACAGAAAAAGACTATGATATAAGACAGTAAGTTTCCACTGTAAAGCAAAAATTATACTTTGGAAATGTCTCATGAGAAAGGGAATAAGAAATTTCCTAGTACATTCAAGAATTTCTTGAAAATTACAGTAGCTATTAATTTTCTAGTTCAATGTGGCGAACAGGTAAGAATGACATCACAACACTCGCAGTCATTATAGAATATACACATGCTTAAAAAATTTTGTTCTTAATCATTTTATCCAGTTACTCTAATGCATATTTCACATATGTACATATTACATTCGTACTTGGATGACCAACTGGCAAGTAACAACATCCACAACGTTGAATTGTAAACATAATCGAAATATAATCTATCAGAGTTCCGTAAAGCTAACACTGTGAGAATGACTAAAACATGAGATGACGACAATGGCAGTCTGCATTCTTGATCTGAAAGGCAATACATGCTGTCCTTCTGTTTGCACCTGCTCGGGAGTATGTCGCATAGGTATATATATTGTATACGTAGTTGGATCAAAATTGATTTTCGGTGAAGCTTTCTTATGAAAACTGCTAAATCTGACCATTTCTCCATAGCAAAATAAGACGCGACAGACGTGGATCATGACGTGGTAACCCTTTTTTGTACTTGTTGCATTGGGACCAAATGGCGAAGGAAGATGCTTGCTCAAAGTTGCCCAATACACTACATTTTACAAAAGTATTTCCAATTCTCATTGTACAACAACTCATGTATAGTTGGACAAGATTTCATAAATATGTTCGATGTAATCGCCAATTAATTTGCTAAAGTACTACGCATACCTCAAGCTTTAATACACCAGAAGTGTATAAAAAATATATTTTTTTGCTGATCCTACTTTTGTATGCTACGTAGATACATTATACGTAGCACATGCTTAAGTTACTAAGTTTTGATTCATAGTTTCTACAGCTTAATAGCCTTTCATGGAAACGTTGATATTTGTACCAAAGGAATATTAAAGCCATCCCGATCCATGCTTCAACAAGATTCTATAAATATTTTAATTGCAGACGTCAATTAATTGACGGATAAAGTAGGTTTTCACATTTTAAGTGTGACTGATAATTCAGCAATTTATTTATTGCGTCATGTCTCTGCAAGAAATGAAAGAGACTGCAAGTAAAACGAAAATATAATCTATCCTAGCCCAGTAAAATCTTACACTGTGGAAATGAATTAAACATGATATGACGACAGTTTGCAGTTGGAAATCGTGATCAGAAAGGCAATACATTTTGCCGTTCTTCCTGTACCTGTACCACGGAAGTATGTGGCATAGGTATATATATTGTATGCGTAATTGGATGACCAACTCTGGCGAATGACAATCTCTACGTCACGTAAAAATTCTTGCATTGACCTAAAGGCCAACGGGGAAATACCATATGTGCTCAGGTAATTACATTTTTAACCCAAGCAATATTGTTATATATGAATGACGGTGCGACTTGCCCCAAACATAAGACAGGGTTAACGCACAAGGATTCTGATGAGGATCCACGTGAGGAAAATCATCTTGCTAGAGTAAATAATTAACATTATTTTCTGCTTGCCATTTATGCTTGTTTCAATAAACGAAACTATGTAATTCGAATGCGTACTACTGGCGCTATATAACAATTACCTTGTTTAAATGATTGTTTTTAAATGTAAGGATTGGAATGGAGGCTTTCACATTTTGCCATCCATCGTGAAAAACTAACATCTGGTGCGATTTGTGTCCACCTGCTACAAATTAGAAGCAAGTGTAACGTGTTTTATGTGGAAGCAAATGCCCTAAGACGGAAAACCATCTTCCTACAATTCCATCTTCCTACCTTCCTACAATATATATATATATATATATATATATATATATATTTATATATTTATATATAAATATATATTTATTTTCCGCTTGTTCATGAAATAAATATTGATTGTTGTTTGCAGATGCAGATAAAGATGTTGATAGATGTTTGTAAAAGTGGTCCCAAAAATTTCATAGAATACCGGCAGATGATATTCTATCTCAACTTTTTCTCATATTTTTTATGCAATATAGCAAGGAATCACTCTCCTATGCGGTCATGGATTCATAAATACATTTGATTGCTCCAGTTATAATCAACGTTTATACTACCAGAGGCATAATTGTCTTGCTATTAGTATCCATTGTACCAGAAAAGTTTGGGTGACCTGCGTACTTGGTACGAAACTGGACCATTAAGAGTATTTTCTCATCCGAATGCTAGTCGCTGTTGTTCAAGATGCAGTGAAAATAATCGTATCCGAACAAACTGAATTTGACTTAAGTTTAGGTAATCCAATTTGGCGCATATGTACAAATTACAAATACGGTAATTCTTTCCATTTACATTTTGAAAAGAAAGTCACGGTGCCGCAAGTAAGCTGTTGCTAACTAGCTGATATACTACTACTACCAAGTTCATACAATTGCAAGTTTCCTTAACGTAATTTCAGCTAGCTCGGACCTTGACGCCGGCATATCGACTTTAAGCCCCGTAATTTTATTGTCATGCAATGATACATGCCAAAATGTGTGTATGACGAACTGTTGACGCTGTAATGAAGCATGCCTCAATAAAAAAAGACATACTATGTTCTGAAATAGTTTATGATAATCTACACTATCGCAATCGGATTGTAGACATTATCAAATTTCACCACGTGTCTATTAATCTATCAAATTAAAATTATTACAACAAAAATCTGCCAAGAATGACATAGATCCAGTCATTCTGAACGTTAATAGAAAAATTGTTGTTTCTTAAAATTATTATCGTATTAAAAGCCAATCGGCCATTCATTGTTTTCTTCGGTTTTTGATGAAATTATATTGGACTGTGTAGTATGCAATATTTTATGTGACTAAATCAGAGGCGATCATAAAACATAACAGCACTCAATTTACATATTAAACGCATACCCAATTGCTTCAAATAATATTGCAAATTGTGAATCATGGAGTTGCACTTATTATATGACAAAGCATTGCACTGTATAATCTGTAATCATTAGTTGTAGGCGCTGGAAAGCAGTGTCAAATGCATTTTGAGTGATCGTACCTGAACATGTCAAACACTGGATGACTATAACTGAACTACGTGATTAGCCACGTTGTAGATGAAAATTTGTACGATTCAAAAACACTTCATAAAACTAGCTGCTGTAATTGGTAACGTACCTGATTCCGTGATGAGAAGGTTGTCATGGCAACCTGAGGCACTCCCTAAGCGGAAGTTTGAGCAGCAACAAATGTAGCAAAACATACTAAAGTCATGCGTATTTTTCCGAATTTCATACAGACACAATGGCGAAATCCAAGTAGAATTTTCTCCGTCATCGAAAGCTTTACTTTCATGTCATGGTTTAAGCAAGCTTCCTGTCTCAACATTGAACTAAAAGCGTTTATAGTCGACTGATAATGTAGTCCTCATTCATCTGATGATACTATGCACGGGACCGTCGTCTTCAGTAACGCGTTTAATTTATATCCCGTGAACTCCGTGACCGTTATTTACAACGCTCAAACTGGCAATTACCAAAATATTATCTTACTGTACGTTTAAACGGCAGAGAGGTGCCAACCTAATTATTGTGAACACGACACCGCAATTTAGGATTGATTTTCGCATCCTAATGCCAGTCACCTTAGGACAATATATTTACCTGTCCTATAGACAACCTGTGCACGGTCAGAATGTGGAGATTATAATCTAGCACCACCTCACTGAGTGAGTTTAATATCGCCTAACGTAACGTTAGTACGACGTAAAAATGAAATGTAATCATGTTCAATCCCAATCGATCTAAATTCCCAAAACGTTTATATTCGAAATGGGCCATCCTTGTGATAATAAAATCCATTTGAGATAAATTGCAGAGTTTTACAAAATATTGAGGGATTCATTCACTAAAATGATAAAAGAGTACAAAGTTTCCCTGTAAAATATCATGTCTAAAAACAAAACGCCTGTATATCAGTTCTCCGGTGAGAAATATTTTTACTTGTTTCCTGACTTTGTAACGATTACGATGTTTCTATATGTTTCGAGACAACAGGAAGAGGTGAGATGTCGGCATTATACCCTAGCCAACGACTCAATCGGAAAAACTCAATAGCGATCAACAATTTCATAATAGTACCTAATAAAGTGCGGATAATCAATTCCTGGGGTTGGAGTATGTTTCATCATTATCGCCGTGAAACGAAATTGTAAAGTAGGACCTGCATCCTGTAATTTTAGGATATGCGCGGTGGACTTTTTCCAAACGAATTGATTTAATAAAAGTAATTTCATTAATCTCAACTGCATTTTGTTACAGGATTTATGTAAGTTCCTGACCACGACAGTGCATTTCGTCTAAGCAGCAATTACCAGATTTTATAGCCACTTGTCGTCTTCAGGCTGTTTATTGGAGCAAAAGCGAAATCTATTTGGCAGACCCTTTCTAGTCACTACAAAAGCTTATTGTTCCCGTGCTCGCGTCAGGTTTAGTCGAAATATATTTACGGCGAGGTCTTCTTATGAAAACCGTTCAGTGGTTAAAATTTTTGCGCAGCCTTCGACGGTGTGATATCAGTACATTATCAGCGAAAACCTTCTTCATGTATGCGTCCCTTAAAACACTGCCTAAATCCCTTATGTGATATTATCAACTATTTACGGAAAATCTACACAGTTTACCTTTCTGCATGATTTCTAGCCTAGATATTTGTTATATAATGCCATAGTATCCAAACTTTCATGAATGTTGAGACTAGTTTTTTTAAAAATATTTTTAATGTTAACGCCAATTTAATTACAGATTCAATACGTTATCACGTTCCGAACTCGACTACCATGTTCCAATTTTGATAGCGCGTATTATCAGAATGTGACAGTAAACCACTTTGAAGTGAAACAATAAGTATTCCCTGCCTAGCAAAACTTATACTGTGGAAATGCCTTATGAGAAAGGGAATAAGAAATGTCCTCGTACATTCAGGAATTTCTTGAAAATTACAACTACTCCGTACCTGGTAGGGAGTATGTCGCATAGGTATATGCATTGAATACACGTATTTGATTACCAACTGGCAAAATCACAAAATTTGCTCCTGATGGGATCATTTCCCTCAACTTGACAAAAAATTAAGACAAGCTTAAAGCATCTCGAGGATAGTGATGAATCAGGTGATGAAAATCATCTTACCACAGTTATCAAATTACCAATATTTTCTGCTATTCATGCTTGTTTTGATAAACAAAATTACGCAAATAAAGTGCTTACTGGAGCTCATACATTTGAGCATCCTGCCTATGGTAAGTGTATATGAATAACGCAAGACAAATTTGACTATTTTTTATAAACTACAGCCTGCCACAATGCGTATGATTTTTTTTCGTGGACACTCTCCAGTTTCTACAAAAAAACCATTGTTCTCGTGTTCCTGTCAGGTTTAATCAAAATTGATTTTCAGTGAAGTATTCTTATGAAAAGTTCTAATTCTGACCATTTCTCGACAGCAACATAAGACGCGTCAGACGTGGATCATAACATGGTAACCATTTTTTGTACTTGTTGCATTGGGGCGAAGGGGCGAAGCAAGATGCTTGCTCAAAGTTGCCCAATACACTACATTTCACCAAAGTATTTCCAATTCTCATCATACCACTCATGGATACTTTGACAAGATTTCATAAATATTTTCGATGTAATCGCCAATTAATTTGCTAAATTACTACGCATACCTGAAGCTTTAATGCACCAGAATAGTATAGAAAATGTGTATTTTTGCTGATCCTTCTTTTGCATGCTACGTATATACATTATACGTAGCACATACTTAAGTTACTAAGTTTTGATTCATAGTTTCTACAGCTTAATAGCCTTTTATGGAAACGTTGATATTTGTACAAGAGGAATATTAAAACCATCCCGATCCATGCTTCAACAAGTTTCTATAAATATTTTAATTGCAGACGTCAATTCATTGACGGATAAAGTACGTTTTCATATTTTAAGTGTGACTGATAATAGAGCAATGTATTTATTGCGTCATGTCTCTGCAAGAAATGAAAGAGACTGCAAGTAAAACGAAAATATAATCTATCCTAGCCCAGTAAACACTTACACTGAGGAAATGAATTAAACATGATATGACGACAATTTGAGGTCGGAAATCGTGATCAGAAAGACAATACATTCTGTCTTTCTTCCTGTACCTGTACCACGGAAGTATGGGGCATATGTATATATATTGTATGCGTAATTGGATGACCAACTCTGGCGAATGACAATCTCTACGTCACGTAAAAATTCTTACATAAATCTAAAGGCCAACGGGGGAATACCATCTGTGCTCAGCTAATTACATTTTTAACCCATGCAATATTGTTATATATGAATGACGGTGCGACTTGCCCCAAACATAAGACAAGGTTAAAGCACAAGGATACTGATGAGGATCCACTTGAGGAAAATCATCTTGCTAGAGTACGTAATTAACAGTATTTTCTGCTTGCATTTATATTTGGTTTAAGAAACGAAATGAAGTAATTTAAATGCGTACTACTGGCGCTATATAACAATTACCTTGTTTAAACGATTGTATTTAAATGTAATGATTGGAATGGAGGTTTTCACATTTTGCCATCCATCGCGAAAAACTAACCTATGCAGTGAGAAAATGCGTACACTATATTTTTTACATTTTACAGAGGAACATTGCACCTTTGCAAAACATATGAGTGCTTATATCAAATCGGGGTACTACGTCACCAAAACGCAAACTTATGCGACGTGACCACAATCGCTGTCGCTGTCTTCATTCATTCATGATCAGAAAGGAAATTCATGCTGCCCTTCTGACTGTGGATGCATGACGGGAGTACTTATGTTGCATAGATATATATATTGAATACGTACTTGGACGACCAACTGGCAGAATGACCATTTATACGTGAAGCAAAAATACATTTTACAGAAAGAATCAGCTCTAATCCATTTTACTCTTGGAACATGCATTATAATGATGGAGCGATTTGTGTCCACCTGCTACAAATTAGAAGCAAGTGTAACGTGTTTTAAGAGGAAGCAAGTGCCCTAAGACGGAAAACCATCTTACTACAATTAATTTTATTTTCCGCTTGTTCATTAAATAAATATTGATCGTGGTTTGCAGATGCAGATGAAGATGTTGATAGATGTTTGTAAAAGTGGTCCCAAAAATTTCATGGAATACCGGCACAAGATATTCTTTCTCAACTTATTGTCAATGAGATTTTAATCTTTTTTTATGCAATATAGCAAGGAATCACTCTCCTATGCGGTCATGGATTCATAAAATACATTTTTGCTTCAATTATAATCAGCAGCACAATGTGATTCATTTGACAAAACCCAGAGGTAATACATGTCACCTCAGGAATAGGGTCCTTTAACATACAACAACAACAACAACAACATTTTACAACAATTTTACTTTTTAGATTGTTACGTTATGCCGGAAATCCATGACTAGGGATAAGCACATATTTCTCTAAACACTTGAAGGCAAGAAAACTTAATGAATTCTGGAGAAAGCGCATTTCCAAAATTAATTGTGAAAGTGAATGGCTCATAGACACATGGCTCTGAATGGTCATCACTTTGATTAACAATTCTTTTTGCATCCCGTGACCGCCGTGATGGCTCTTATTTACCACGTTTAGACTACCAGACGCAAAATTGTCTTGAATTCATCTCCATTGTACCAGAAATGTTTGGGTGACCTGAGCATTTGGTACGAAACTGGACCATTAAGAATATTTTCTCATTTGAATCCCAGTCGCCGTTGTTCAAGATGCAGTGAAAATAATCGCCACCGAACAAACTGAATTTGACTTAAGTTTAGGTAATCAGATTTGGCGCATATATACAAATTACAAATATGGTAATTCTTTCCATTTACATTTTGAAAAGAAAGTCACGGTGCCACAAGTAAGTTGTTGCCAACTAGCTGATATACAATTACTACAAAGTTCATACAACTGCAAGTTTCGTTAACATAATTTCAGCCAGCTAGGAATGACACAAATATGCCAAGAATGACTGCCATCCAGTCCATCTGAATGTAAGTAGAAAAATTGTTATTTTCTTAAAATCATTATTGCATTAAAAACCAATCGGCCGTACATTGTTTTCTTTGGCTTTCGATGAAATTATATAGGACTGCCAAATATGCAATTTTTTATGTGATTAAATAATTGGCGAGCTTATGAAATGACTGCATTCAATTTACATATTAAACGCATATCCAATTGCTTCAATTAATATAGCAAATTGTGATGCGTGGAGTTGTACTTTTTATACGACAAACATTGTAATGTATAATTTTTAGTCGTTAGTTGTAGTCGCTGGAAGGCAGTGTCAAATGCTTTTTGACTGGTCGATTCTGAGAATGTCACACACTGGATAGCTGTAACTGCACTACGTGAGTAGCCACGTTGTAGATAAAAATGTGTACGTTTCAAAAAAACACTTCATAAAACTAACTGCTGTAATTGGTAACGTAAACGATTCCGCAATGAGAAGGTTGTCATGGCAACGTGACATTCGTTGTGACGCACTCCCTAAGCGGAAGTTTGAGCGGCACCAAATGTAGAAAAACATACTAAAGTCATGCGTTTCCGAATTTCAAAGTCAGACGCACTAGTCTTCAATAATGCGGTTAGTTTGTATCCCGTAAACTCCGTGACTGTTATTTACAACGCTCAGACTACCAAAAACTAAAATGTTATTTTACTATACGTTGAAAAGAGAGACTAGTCTACCTAATTATTTTGAACACGACACGGCCATTTAGAATTGATTTTCGCATCCTAATGCCAGTCACCCTAGGAGAATATATTTATGTGTCCTATAAGCAACCTGTGCACGGTCAGAATGTGGAGAATATAATCTAGAACCACCTCACTGTGCGAGTTTACTATCGCCTAACGTAACGTTAGAAAGTACGTACAAATGAAATGTAAACATGTTCAATCCTGCCATTGACAATATGGAAGAAAATTAAGTATCGCATATGGCCGTATACGCCTAGGATTTGAATGATGATGATGTACGCCGTATGATGAATTTTACTTTCAAAAACTTAAAGTAACTATGACGTACCTTGTCACTTGTAGCGTAAAAATGTTAGTTGCACAAATATGTACTGCAAATACGAATTACCTGACATATCTTGTCATTAAGAGTGAGTTTTTCAATGGTTAAAACTACGTTACAGACTAATGATATGATGCTACACAGCCGTGAATCAATATCCGGTTGGAAAATCTGAACGTCTCTCATTCATAAACTTTAAAATATCTAATTGTGAAACCTTCTGCGATGGGTGTAGATTTAAATGCATTTTTGGGTCTTACAGAGTGCAATCTATATCGAGTTAAAGACAAGCTTCAGGGTCGCTTTTATATTTTATCGTAATGCTTTCAATACAAGTGAGGTGTGTAAAATGGCGAAAAAATAAGTGTAGTAAAATGATGTGACCCTTTCTATGTACGTGCTACGAATTAAAAACAAGAGCAACCCATTTCAATAAAATGACACCGAGTGATGAAAATCATCGTACCACAGTTAAGTTTATTTTCCCCTTGCTCAGAATATATACGGTGGTATAATTTGACGCGCCAGTTTGAGCATTACAATTTCCTACATCTCTCAAAAATTAGCCAAGCGCCAGTTGTTGCTTTTCCCATTTTTGCTTGCAAATATTAACCAATTATTTAATACTTTTGTAATAACCACAGTTACTAAATTGAAGGCTTACTGCCGTCGTTGCACTAAACCAACTTTTAAATGCAATTAATGAAAGATTGCTTTTATCAGAGCAAAGGGTGGAGTAAGGAATCTTGTTAATAAATAATTTCATTGTGAATGTCGGAACAAGACATACACACGTAATTGATTTTCGGTATCATCATCAAGTGTAAATGAAGGCGATGATTTGGACAAACCTCCAATTTTAACAATTAACCTGAAACCTTAACCATTACTCTAATTCCCTCCAACTGAATTCGCGTAAATATTTAGCCAATCTGGTCATAATAATTCGCAATTTGGAATGAAAACAAAACCAGGAGGCGATACATGTTCCTACCTGGATCACTGTTTCAAGCAGATATAAGGAAATGGAATGAAACCATATTTTACAAAACAACTTTTTTTGAATATGAACGAATGAATAAGGTTTCTAAAAATATGATACAGACCACATTTCATCATATGTTGAATGTCTTTGGGAATTTCTCCATGTTTATAGTAATTCCTACCACACTGGATGATTTCGTCATTAATTGACTTAGGTACTCGTTTCCGCTGCTATGTAATACGAACAGCACATTAACTGCAATGAAAGTAATCTATTTAGTGTGCTACAAGTCCCAAAAGACATGACCAATACTTATGAACTAAACTTGAGTAGTGGTATAAATGGTTCCCTTTGAGCACTATGGTTTAGAAAAAGTCAGCCCTGACAAATTCTATATTAAACTTTCATATTCTATTTCAAATGATGCCGTGTAAGATAGGATATATCTTAAATTCAACGCTTACCCTATGTAGCTAAGATAAGTCGTATCCCATAATCAAAACTAAACATATCATTACGTCAAATTGCCTTTGCCTTTACTATCCATTTTCTCTTAGAACATTATTTCAAACATATAATTAAATCACTTGCTCAAAATAGGTAAAGATGTGCTCATTCCTTGTCAATACATTAAATTTCTGCCGTTTCGTCATACATTGCAAAACAGCAGAGCCGTATAAGATAGTGTTTTATTGGAACGCCAAACATGTGATAGAAAACCGGATAACGTGACCGTTGCATCCAGCACCCAAGAACGCAGATGCAAATATGATTAACAGCCTGAGATGTTTTTGCATTATGAAAGTTAAATGGCCACCAATAATTCCCTAACAGCACTATTTATGACGGCTAAATTACTACGCATATCTGAAGCTTTCTTCCTCAAGAAGAGTATGATAAATAGTTTACAACTTGTTTGTAACCCAAGTACATTCCCATTTGTGTTGGTGGTACTGCAGATCAATCCCGTAAATTTCAATCCATCCTAGTAATAAACATGTTGTCATCATAATGCCAGTCATGTAAGGATCAACTTCATAAATCTCATCTGAACAAAAACAAACAGTTTCAGTGTTGCCAGAAAATTATCTCCACCAAACAAACTGAATTTAATTTCATTAAAGGTAACGCAAATGGGCGAATATTTACAAATTACTTATTTGGTCAGTCCTTCCATTTACATTTTGAAAGAACATCAGTATCAAGGTGTCACATGCAAGTTATTGTCAACTAGAGGATATATAATTTCTACAAACTTCATTCGTGCACAAGTTTCGTTAACAAAATTTCAGACACGTTGGTCAATGACGACCGAATATGAACTTTGAATTTGATCCCGAAAATTTGAATCCATCCTACTAAAAAATCTGGAAACTAGGCCAAACACTATCGTTCGGGCCTCAACATTTCGTGTTTGATGGTATACAAAATGGTTATGCAGAAAATTATTTTAAGCTTTGTGAAAGTTGGCATTGTCTTGATGGGCATGTTAGAAAGGCATTAGTACCTGCTATGCATTCAACACAAATGAGCTTAGTTAAATTGTTGTATTTGAAGGGCGGTACGACTAAATTATATCAACCTGCCAGAAATATGAGACAAGGTTGACACACATGGATGATGATGCAGAATTTGGTAATGAAAATCATCTTGCTGCAGTCAGTTATTTATTTTATTTTCCTCTTCCCATTTATGCTTGTTTTAATAAACCAAATTACGTATGTGAATGCTTAAAACTGATGCTGCAAAAGAACTGCCATGTGTCAATGATTGCTTTTAAATGCAAGTTTAAAAGGAGGCTTCCACATTTTGCCATCCATCGTGAAAAACTAACTTCCGCTCTGATAAAGTACATACACTGAATTCCTATATTCATAGATAATTGTCGTCGAAACGTATTTGTGAATTTGTGGTAGTGAAGGAATATGCCATCCTACAAGTAAGGAACAATACTAAAGAAATATTTAGATAGGAAACTGCTACAGTGCAACTTCACTCGTGCAGTTCATGTTTCAATGATTGCACACTTTATTCCTACGCTTGTTTTGTTAACACATTTTCAGCCAGTTGGGAGTTTGAGGAACGACCTTGGATTGAGGACATGGAGTATCATAATCGTACGACAATGTTTGTTTGGGAACTCTGTGGAGTTTGATATAAATCATGTTTCGTGGACTTAAAATTGCTTTAACTTTATCTGACCTACCTTTCAGATAGAAGTACCTTGATTGTTTTTCAAGAGATTATACTGCGCAATCTCCGAAAGTTGCTCAGCGCTACTATTTTTTATCTCATTGTGGCATGCATACTATGAGCGTACAAAGAGTTATGTCATATTCTTTTTGCGAACAGCAATTACAAAACTGAAATGTTTCTAGCGATGTTACACTGAGACTCGCTTAAATGATTGTTAGTAGCTTGCACCTAAGTATCATTACTCAAAGAAGTATCTGTAAAAATTGTTCCAGTGTTTCTTAGATGACCCATGCCTACGTTTGAAGTGCCCTACGTGCCCATTATTGCAATGACAAATGTCGGGAAAATCCGTTACAATATATGACGACACTTGTTAAAAACAATCTTTTTTATTTATTTTGCTTTACTGCAAAAATTGTATATTTCATGATTGGCATTGTTTTTTTAAATTTTGTTTCGTTTTGCAACAAAGCTGCAACATCCTCACAATACTAACTTTATTATCTAATCTAGAAAAAATTGTGCATTTTTGAAGGATATAATAATGCAAACCGTGGAACGAAAACAGGGTCATAATAAAAAATAAATGTGATAACTTTACAGACAAACATGACCGTGTTTTTCAATGGTTGACAGTACGCTACTGACTAAGGTAATGATGTAACACAACCAGGAATCAATTTCGCATTCATTAAGTTTCACGTCTCTCACTCTTAATATTTAAAATATTTAAACGTAAAGACTCTACACTAAAAGAATTATAATAGCATGTCGTTAACTTGTACTTGAAATGTTTGCAGAAGTAGTCAGAAAAACTTCATAGCATACCGTTAGATTATATTATTTCTCAAATTATTCTCAAAGGCACTGAATTATTGTTATGCAATATAAGTTAAAAATCGCTCACCGCTTCCGACCTGGATTCATATAAATATTTGACTAATCCGGTTATGAATATTAGTAAAAATATGCTTCCTTGAAAAAACCAAGAGGTAATACATCTCACCTCGTAAGTATGGCTGATGAATCATTAGATTGACAACACGTTTCTTTAAGTACTTGAAACTAACAAAGTTTAATCAATTCTGAAGAAGGTGCGTTTCCGGACTTAAGTGCAAAACTAATCGGCTCATATATTTATTGCCTTGGGCGACCTGCATAATGCTGGTATGCTGGATGCTTGCTGCTGGTATAATGAAACATGAAATCGGATTGCGTCAATGTTTCGGGGTAACATAAAATGTCATAATTGTGTTAACAAACTAGTGACATTGTAGTTGTAGCGTGTGCCGCATATAATTATGAAAACCTAACCTATATATTGCATGCAATAGCGCTTCGTAAAAATGACTAAGTCAAGTGGCAGTTTGCGTATAACGACATGTGGATCTGGATTATCTATGTGAATCTTAACTCAATTCAATTTAAATCACTACAACAAATTTAAGTCCAGAGTTCACGAATCACAGACATTGTATTCCTCTGCACTCCTACAATTGCATTCTTAACGCTGCAATGATTGTCTAAAATCTTTGTGCTTTGTAGAGAAATTTCCAAGCTGAAGTACATTTTTTCAGTTTGGCATATAAATAATGCTCCATACTTCAATCTCATAACAGATGTTTGGCCATTTCTATCTACCTGCTACAAGGTAGAAAATAGCTGAATGTATTTCAAAAGGAATAAAGTGCTCTATGATGGATATAAATATATCCACCTAAAATTTTTACGATTCAAATATGCCAGGAAAGACTGTCATCCAGTAAATCTGAATCCACGTGTGTAGATACATTGTTAATTTCATTAAAATTAATTTTACATTAAAAAATCAAGTTGCAGTGCATTGTGATTTTTTCCTTCGAAGAAGTACCAGTAAGCGTATAACGACAGGTTGATATGGATTATCTGTGTGAATCTTAACTCACTTCAGTTTAATAAATTATAGCAGATTACAGTTAAGTGTCGCGTAACACAACCATTACGACTATATGCGCTCGGGTAATTTCATCATTAGCCCAGTAATTGTGTTTTATAGAAATTACCCATCACAAATACATGTTGTTGTTGGCAAACGGGAATGCGTCAAGACATAATTGCAATATTAAAGCTAAAGTGTGACCATTTCAATTTCAGCAGTTTTAAATTTTCACAATCGGAAAATTCCATCCTACTGAAGAACTATTTATCCTAACATTCTATGATGACGAGAACCTACTTCCTGTATTTTTGACAGGGATACCTTTGACTGATCTCTGATAATATTCCCGTATGTATTTGCACTATGCTGTGTTTTACGGGGGTAATTTTTGTCGGATTTGTTCTGTTTATGATCTTCATAATTTAGAGGTCACCGTTGCCAGTTTTATTCAAACAGTCAGCGTGTGGCTGGAAACCGAAACTAAAAGAACCAATGTATTTATTTGCCGCCGCGAAATTATACCTGAGTTCGAGCGAGCGAGAGAGCCAAGAAAATTGCAAAGTTAATTTTTAAGTATTGAGGAAACGGCGAATTCATAGATAGGTACCAAAGGGAGCCGCATTGAACACCCGATTTCTTTGAGAAATTCAGAAACTGCTTCCACTTCCTCTGTTTTGCCGTGACCCACTGTTGTGGCACGCGCATGTTGAGTACAAAAATATGTTGAAACTTATTATGGTTTAAAATTACAGCGAAATATTGAAAACATGTCCTATTTAATGATGTTGGAATGAAACATGTTTCCATATAAAACGAATATATATATATATATCCTGAAGAAAGTTTATATGACACCCATAGGTTGTAAAATATTCATCTGCCCAAGAATTTTTGTCATATTCCTGAGCCATAAAACGAGAGCCATTTCAACAAAAGTTGTGAAATCATCACTCAAGCTAGCGATCATCATCCACAGACAATTTAGAGTAGGATGTAGTGTAGTGTAGGGATAGCTTTTTTGTGGCTAACACGTGCGGAAGAACAATATGAGAATTTGCCACATAAACTCCCCAAATTCATGTTTGTAAGGTATGTTCATACATTTGAAATACTTGACCCAGATCAATTACCTGGAACCAAATTATTTCCACAATTGTTAGTGGATTCTACTCTCAGCTTATTGACATATTTGGGTCTCCAGTGATAAATACCTCGACATGTTTCCTGAATTTGCTACGACAATGTTTCTACATATTACGTGAAAACACAAAGAGGCGACATTGCACTTGAGTTGCTTTGCCAACTACAATTGTATAGCATACTAAGGAACAGCCATTCGTATGTGATTGTCATCAGCATACAAAAAAGAATGTGAATTTGAAAAAGTATGTCTAGGATGCTTTTAATTTCTACATTGTCCTAAAGCATCCATTTTTTTCTATCGACCCTACTTGTATCTACCAAACAGATGAATAAAATATTAGACAACTTCATTGAACTTAATAATTTTGACGTCTCAAAGACTTTTCCTAAAAGGTAGCTACTATAATAGATTAAGTAAACAATAACGCAATGAATGCGTTTTCATGGCAACGGTTAAGAACAGCTTGCGTTTTAAAAACTGTCCCCATTATCGTTACCTTAAACTACAGAGGGTTGCTTCACGAAGCCTCCAACATCTGCAATGAACATGAAAGCGTTCATAATGAACTAATTGACCATCGGTGAGCAAAATTGAGTCAAATGATTAACTAAAAATGAAACGGTGACAGGAGATATTTTGTAGCTTCAACGCCCTTTCCCTTATCAATTATAAATTTTTTAGCAGGTTTGTGGAAGTCACCTAAGTGCTCAGTTTCCCTAATGATATGATGATGTACCTCTTAGAGTTAAAAAGGAGCTAAAATGGTTAACGAGTCTGACATTCCAACAACAGCATTGACTTTTATCGTTATTCATTAAGATCGGTATCGGTGAAAATATTTGAGAGTATACCCCTCGTAATACAAGAGATTTTTTTTTAATTTATCCAAATTGGCTCTAAAGATTATAATTCTTGTTCTTATGAAAGGAGGGGTTTGCCTTAGTTCCAAAAATATAAGATCAAGTAATTCTATTCTTTCAAAATTATATCTCGGTTTCTTTCAACTAATGATAGTTTCGACACTCTGCCAAAATACACGAGGGTAGATTTCTACCTTGATGATTACCGTTAAACCATGAGCCTAAAATTAATTGTTACGTATTATCTAATTGAATTGCGTTCAGACTAATTACTAAATTATTTAAATTACATATTTGGTTTTCCATGGAGGAAAATACGTAAGGCTTTCGTACCTGGAGCGTAACGTTTCATGTGTGTTTGTTTTTAAACGGATTACCGAGCACAAAAATAAATTCACATTTATTAATTTTTAAATAATTTCCCGAATCTTTTAAAATAAATTCCCACAGTGAAATGCGAATTAGGCATCTGCCTATCTTGTGTTAATCTAGAATTTCGCTATAATTTGAATAGAGCCGTAAAAATTTAGATTCGAATTTTCCTGTAGCTACATGTTATATATTAAGAGCTTGGTTGAATCATTACATGTACCGTGATCAAAAACACCCTGTTAAAGACAGTGTTTATATGCTGTTGATGTGTACACAGCCTCTTAGCGAATGTTCTTAGAAACCATACGCCAAGAGGCCTTTTTAAAACATGATTGTATTTCAAGCGACTAATAATATAATACACAGCTCTGATTAAATTAAACTCTGATTATCTGTCATGAACCTCATTTTTAAACCGTACTTTTACAGGTTTTACAGTTTTACAGTTTCTTGACGGCCAACGATCCCCGAAATCCACTTTTAACTCAATTATATTTTCTCCAACTACCGTACTGTGCATGCCACACAAACATACGTTTTCTCTCACATACTGCATTAATCAAGTTGAGATTACAACAATTCAAAACTATTGTTGGGGCACAGCATCAAAAATAAACCACCGAAACAACAGATATAATGGACTGATTCAAACCTGTAAATAAATATGCTTATATGTTATTCTTAAACATGTATACACTCCCTTCATCGTCCTGTCTAATTAAACTTCATGCTGTAAAATATATTGCCCGGTATCTTTCATTAATACATTTGGAGCAATTTTTTGTTCTAAGGAATTTAAAAAAACTGACGTTGGACCATTAATTAATTATTTTGTACACTCCGTATTTTGAGTTCTTATTTTGCACACTTTCGGCCTGTTGAACTGCCCAAAAAGTGTATTACTTTTAGGTTATTCTAAAATACTTTTTTCAGTGTTTTAATGGTCGCAATTACAATAGTCTGCATACCATTTTATTGACACATGTCCATGATTTCTAAGGTGATTTAATATAATATTTTTTAAAGCAGCAGACATTTCTAAGTAGCGGTTACCAAATCCAATTTTGTCAATAAAATATGTCAATTTTTGTACTCTTAGGTAATTCTATTTAACGTGGAAATTCGTCGCAACATTACAACCAACTATAAACCGTAACCTTGTATCAGTTTGGTATTAATTTTGCTTAAAATAATAATTATACTCATGTAAGTTTATAATTTTGTGTTGCAAACCCCTAAATAACTTTGACAATTAATGAAGTAAACATGAATATGATGTGCGACCTTAATCTTAAATTATTAGCCAAAATGTATCCAATTGCTTTAAAATATATTGGAACTTTTGAAGCCTAATTTCTTCCCTAGTTTTCAGTGAAGGTTTTACAAGCTTTAGCTTAATAGTAAATTTATTTTGAACCTTCTTACAATAAGAACTAAATTATAACCTCTGTACATACTACAATTATTAACCTAATTAGTTAACTAATTTCTACACATAACCTTATATATTCAGCGTGGGCGGTCCTCTTCAAATCAGAAATGGTCCATCAGAATTGCAATATCCCTCGATGTACTGTCTCCTCCTCTCCTTCTGTAGAATATTTTTGTATCTGTAAAAGTAAACAAATTGAATATTAGCATATAGGATATCAATAGCGCACAAATACTTGGCAAAACTTGGAGAAAGTTACATTATTGACTGCAATACCAGGGCCAAATTTTAATTAATGAAACTATCAAATTACTGTGGTAAAATATTGATACCAGTTTCTCTCAAAGATTAAGGATTATAATGAGATAAGTACATATTTTTATCTCTAAGAAATCTAAACTTTCTCCGCACCGGTTACCTATCATATTTACATGCAGAAAAATGATTCGACTTGGACGGAGAAAGTTTGCAGTAATTTGACAACTAAACCGCAGCACTAAACAGCTCAAAGTAAAGAGCATCATAAAAATATTTATTGTACCTTTTTTAAACATTACTCGTTTTGTAACGTCCAAGGCGACTGCTTCAACATAATCACACCAGAGAAATCACGTATCCATCCATGGATAAATGGAGACAATTTCGGCGCAAAAATGGACTGGAGCACAACTAAATAATATGAACATGTTTATGTTTTTAAAATATCTTTAAAATTACTGTGAATGCATAAAACCCATCCACCAAAATATAATAAAATAAAGATGGTTTTTTACCTGGCATCTGAGTCTAAACTTTGTGTAAAACAAGTAGGTCATTATCCACATCAATTATCCTTGATTATTTGGTCGTCCTTGATATGAGCTGAAAAGATAAAAATATAGTAAAATTATTACAAACCGCTCCATGAATTTTTTGCTACATCAGGACACATCAAAAATTTAAACGAGTGCAAAAAGGAAAGTCTTACAATATAACGACCTCTCAAGTTGGTGCTGCAATCCATCAAATAAAAGTCCAAGATTTATACCTCCACAAATACCTTTATTGTTTCACGTTGATAGAATTCATGTCCCGATAGTTTCCAGCGCGCCTAAAATTGTAGTTGAGGGCGATAGCTCTGGCGGAGTTTTATTGGCCTACTTTTGAATATGCCTAAGTAAAAGATAACAAAAATTTAAAATATGTTAGCTTCATATCTAAAAAATTCACACGCATTTCTGAAAGGAAAAAATAATAATTAATTAAATACTTTACCTCAATAACATATTATTTTGACTGAATCCAAATATTTAACTGCAAAACTTCTGATATCCATCAAAGATGATTAGGGCAACGAATTCTCAAATTGGTTGTGAGCTAAAAACAAATAAAAATTGGGCGATTAATTTCTAGTTCATGTTGAACTCTGTGGACACCTACAAACAACCGGTGACATAGTTTTCAATAATTTGTAACAGACTGTATAAAGTTACCTTTTCGACACGCTAAACCTTGTGCACACAACTATCTACACTGATTATAACTTTTTGTGCTTAATTAAACGAAAATTTATTTTGGGAGTGGATTTGTGTTGACTAAAAGCTAACCAGTTTGTAAACTAAACTTCCCACAAATATTATAATTTTCTAAATTATCCTAAATTATATTCCGACAATTTTTTCTGTTCCCGAATAACAAATTAGTGGAAAAATAAATTAGAGTGAAGAAGCAATTTCAGCCTTATTCCTCTCTCTCTCTCTCTCTCTCTCTCTCTTGGAACATGAAAATGAAGAATGCTCTCCAACATGGAATTGCAAAGCATTCCGCCAAGTAGAAATATAATTTTGTAGATAGGTATATTAGAGACGCTACGGTACGTAGGCATATAGGAAGAGTAAAAGCGTGGGTTGCCAATTTTTTCAAAATGGCGTCCGATAATGGGTTTTTCATTCTGCGCTGTCCTTATTACTCATCATGACACGTACATGTAAAGCTGAATTTATAAACATAGATGCTGGCATACAGTTCGCGATAACCAAGAAATTGCATGGACACGGTGTACACTCTCTGTCCAAAATTCAAAGGTATCTCCGACAATACATCTTATCAGATATACTTTCTTCATCCATGCAATGTAAATTCAGTTCATGTCGTTGATATGCAACATAAATACATGAGACGAGCCTTCTTAAGTTGGTCCGTTGTGAACGTTTCTACGTTGAAGCTGTGCCTGTTGTAAGAAACAACAAGATGCTCCAGTGAAGAAACAGAGCGGTGTTAACATCAGCGTCGGTTCTGACTTGGGTGAGGCGATCTGCAATGGTTTGTCTGAGTGGGTTAGGGAACATGCCAGTAGAAATAAAATAGTTGCTTTGGTGACATGGTTAGGATAATGGTTTTTAGTGTAGAACGCTCCATACTTCATACATCGGTCCAGCATAGCAAAAAATTGTAACTTTTACTCCCAACTCTCCTTTTATAATTGAACGCTTGGGTATATATGTAGATATTCATAGCTTTTCTAGGAAAGGATATCTCAGAAATCATGCCAGCGAAAAGGGAGTGACGCTTGCTGCGCCCCTTTCAATACACTCTCTCAAGAAACTGTAAATGTTGTGATGTCGAGAATGAGACGGTACATTTGGAGTGACTCGCAATGTGTAGGATTTCCATATATGGCATTTTCGGCGTTCGGACAGAAGTAATGTGTGTAGACTCTATCGGCAAGTGAGTAAGTAACTTATATCAATCATGCCATGTTATCAATTTTATAGGGCCTCATCATTAGTGGTTTTTTAATTACTCCAGCTCTTTCACTACATCCCAGTGAAATATAAGCAAAATTACTACAAGAGTGTTACTTATGATTCAACCATTTTAAATTTGCCACCCTGGCATTTACCCTCAACATTCATGTGCTTTTAAGAGTTCCATGCTGAATGATTCAATGATTCAACCGTGTAGGGACTTGCTTTGGTATGGCTTGGAAAAGAAAGTCCTATGCTACAAATCTAGATTATGGATTTAATCAAATTCATATATACAATGTGCAAGTTAACCAGCCCACTTGAGTCATCTTGCTCTGTGACAGACAACTACAAGCTTTTCCATGCCACTGAGACAGTTTTCGAGCCTTCCAAACATTCCCTCGTAATAGGTGTTAAAAGTCAGATTTTAGTATTTTGAAATTTTTAATTTCCGGGATGTCCCGAAATGTGCTTTTTAGTAAAACTAATTATTTTCTTTATTGCATAAAATTCAATGATGTTACCGGTTTGGGTAATGCTGTGACTAAGACTGCTTTAAACATTCAATACGGAATAATAAAAATTAAAAAATAACATTATCGGCATCTAAAATTGAGTACGTATGTCTCTAGTTCTTCTGTACGTAACATGGCTACTAATTTCAAATGGAAATTTTTTCACTCCGCGACTGGATTGTTCGCTACACTTTCAAAGTTTTCGTTAAGTCATTATGTTACTGATTGCAACATCAGAGTTTTTATTCTGTAATCAAGATATCCAATACAAAATCAGAGTTGTCATTACATAACCGAGTTTAAATGCGTTAGCACTGGAAGTGGGATTTCAGATGCCATGGGTCATGACGGTGGACCATCTGAAAAAATTCCTACGAAATGCACCGTATTCTATATCATACCATTCATTTCGTAGGATGGGTTCAGCTAGTTGTATTACTAAAAATTTCGTACTTGCTAAAGTGAAAACGTTGATTTTAAGTTGACGATTCTTTTCACGTACAAACATATATACATATGCATTCTTTTCATATAGAGCTTACTTGAGTATTCCAGGCAGTGTATAGATAAGCATAGGAAACAAGCATAGCACACACCAATTGCTAAAATCATTCGCAGCCTCCTCAACGCTTCGTCATCCTGCCAGCTGCGGTTGTTTTCCTACTCCATGCAAAACACATGCAATGCTGTAAATATGCTGGAGAAGATGATGACAAAATGTTGTTGCCTTCCATACCACTACTACAAACACATATCTTATTCCACTACTAATACAATCGCATTTTCTCAGCCAACGCGAAACATTTAAACATTTTAAAAAAATTGACTACAAAACAATTTCAAAAGTAGCGTCAAAATTTCCAAAAATGGATCTCCATTATCCCGAGCAGTGTTTAATTTGTCTCGCCAAAATAACTATAAATGCGGAGGCGTCATCGCCCGAGCCAGAAAAACCCGAGCCGTTTACCCAATTTCCAAACATGTACGAAGTTGAAAGTTTTTACCAGCTGTGTTTGTTCCTCAAGATCGACTTTCCGGCAAGCTCGCAAAAGTTCAAGAACGTTTGTCGCAGTTTAAAAGCTGACAAGAAACATGGACTGGCATCTATCTTGTGCAAAAGTTGCTTGGAAATGGGCAACTATCTCGCAAAGCTTTACGGTGACCTCCACAAAGTCAAGCGGCGCATAGACTTTGCAATCTGGACAGTCCAAGAAAGCATGAAGGATGGTGAAGAGGTCAATGACGACAACAAGGACGATGATGGCGGTGATCCCCCTGCAAAGAAAATGAAGATAGATGGAACCGGTTCGGTGGCGGAGGCAGCGAGCTCTTCCGTTGCTGCCGATTATATTGACTTCGGCATCGCATTTCGGGGTCTTGTGAAAAAGGTGGAAACTGGATATCCCGTGACAAAAATACTATCAGGTAATTGCAATATTGGATGTTTTGGTAATAAAGATTCAACCTAAATGTTAGTTTAATAATTGTGAACTATGCATTTTGTTGTTTATATTTTTTGTAGATGAGGCTGCCGCATTGGTGAGAGGTTACCAGCAACTTGATGCCAAGTCGGATGAGAACTTTGCCGAGGTAAATGCAGAAGCTGCTACTGAAACGTCTGCAGAACCCATCGTCATAACCCTAGATGACGACGATGATGACGACGGTTATGATGACGAGCAACCAGCTGGTGACTCCAATCAGATCGGTGATGATGACGAGCAACCAGCTGGTGACTCCAATCAGATCGGTGATGATGACGAGCAACCAGCTGATGACTCCAATCAGATTGCTGATGATGACTCCAATCAGATTGCTGATGATGACTCCAATCAGATTGCTGATGATGACTCCAATCAGATTGCTGATGATGACTCCAATCAGATTGCTGATGATGACTCCAATCAGATTGCTGATGATGACTCCAATCAGATTGCTGATGATGACTCCAATCAGATTGCTGATGATGACTCCAATCAGATTGCTGCTGATGACTTCAATCAGATTACTGATGATGACTTCAATCAGATTGGTGATGATGACGAGCAACCAGTTGATGACTTCAATCAGATCGGTGATTATGACGAGCAACCAGCTGATGACTCCAATCAGAACGGTTATGAATCCCCGGATTTCACGATGGAGACAGACGACGAAACAGTCACTGCCATAGTTTACAATGGTCACGAGGAAGACGCTCTGATTACAGAAGTTTCTCAGAATTTGCTGACAAATGGAAATGCATCCGCTGACAAAGATATTGTCGAAAATAGTAACTTTTTTTTACATACATTTAATCTCGAAATATAACAAGCAAATCCAAACATCAATATTGAATAAAAACGGTTATAAATTTTTGCACTCAGAACAAAGGCCTTCACTCGTCGAGCCACAGGCTCCATCGCCATCATCTGGAAATGCATCCACATCAAAGGATATTGTGGAAAATGGTAATTTTTTTGAACCTGAAATATAACGAGCGAAACCATAATCCTGATTTTGCAAAGACATTGAATAAAACACGTTTTCATTTTTTTTGCACTTAGCACAAGGAACTTCACTCGTCAAGCCACAAGCTCCATCGGCATCATCTTCACCAACCGAGACGCAGACTTTGTACGATTTTCACCTTGGAAGGACGAAGGTAATATTTTGTTGTTTTTGCAAGATTTACTATGAAAATGCGATGGAGTATGTCGATCATCGTGCGTTTTATTGTCCCCCGGAGCCGGTGAACGGGACGGTTGGAGAAGATGATGATCCGGAACTGGAGCTGGCTAATGGGAATGCTGGGAATGAAAGTACAAAGCAACATAACTGCATGTTCTGCCCCACAAGTTACAAATCCTTTGTTGACCTTCAAAGCCACGTTAAAAAGAAACACTCAGATCCCAGGAATGGTAGGATTCGTCTTGTGTGCAGCAAGTGCAGCAAAAAGTTTCAAACAGGGTACGGCTTGTCCGCTCACAAGCAGATGGGATGTGACTCTTAACTTTGCTCCATACTTGCAATTGAAGCAGTTGATTGAGATAAATATATATATATATATATAGTAATTAAGGCAGAACAACAGATTGTCAGTGTCCCGGAAAATTTGTTGTCATGAGTTGAGTCACAAAAAACCAAAGTTGTAAATATGCCGCCTGCATTTTATTGATTTGCTTATATTTCATTTATGTAATTCAGTTTTTCAAGCTATGTCTATCTATAAAAAATGTTTTAATTGTCAAGTATTTGGAATGTAAATTTTGCATTTCTGTTATTTGTTGGTTAGTTATAATTAATATGCTCTGCACAAATAAGTAATTATGATACATAACTTGCAATATGATTGACTGTCGAAATCTCGTATTCCACAAGGAGAAACGAGAAAGTTGTAGTAATTATTTTAGATGATATGCGTATTCATATAACATAAGTACTAGTAGTTTACTTATCTAACTGTCAGTAATTATATGTTCCAAGATCTGCAATTTAATATTTTGTTAAATAATTCGATTTATCGAATCATCCAGTGTTATTTCTCAAACCATTACTATGTTGAGGTTGCCAAGCAGTTACTTTCTATTAAGTAAAATGAACAAGAATTCTTCTTTCTATATACCTATATCAACCAATGTACGTTATGTTAAAATAAATTACTTTAATTAATTTTGAAATTGATGAAAAAAAGTAATTGTTCTTGCTTGAAATATTATTTAACGATGTAGTAATTAGAGTCACAAAGAGAGAAGAGACGAGACACAAATGAATGCATGGAAAATATACCATTTCTGCAGCCATTTCAATCCATCAGTTTTCATATCACAGTTCACCTTATCAATTCCCATTAAAAATATGCACACATTTCGTTCTATCCTGGGGTATCATTCCGGCGAGCGGGAATTTTTCTTGTTTGAAACGCACAGGCCTCCAACTCAACGGTTTTATCCAGAAGTCACGCAATGGGTTGACATTACCTGTTAGTTAGAATATGATTTCACCATGCCGTGCAATCCATCTCTGTAAGATCTCGTTGCTATTCTCAAAGCAAAAGACGTCTTGTATGCAGAGCCATGAATCAACTTTACTTGCCAAACGTAGACTGGGCTAGCTAATTATGTGCCATTGTGCAGAAATACAATAACAGGTAAATCAGCTGTGTGTTGTGCAAAAAAATATTCGCAACATTCATCTACATTACCCACTTGTATTAAGACAACAATTAAAAAGTTTACTTGTGCTTTCTCTTTCTAAACTGGATACATTTCATCACTATTTATGTCGGTGAACGTAACCTATCCTTCGACTTCTTAGTGTTGCCTAATTTGTTTAATTAAAGCGACTCAATTGAAAACCGCAAAACAAGTGGCATGCGAATTAGATTGACTGAACTATAAAGTGAAAGATAACAAATATTTTGTGAGCATTAGCTTTATTTATAAGAGAGTCACAAGGAACTCTGAAAACATGTCGTCAGGAAATGTGGCCAGTAGTGGTCCTGCACCCTCGACACGACGCGGAGAGGCTGTGGCGTCAGCTCGAAGCGCAGAGGAGGAACGGAGGAGAAAAATATTGCGATCTGTGCAACATATGCAGCCCGGTGACTATATTGTTGTGACGTCTCTCCCACAAATTAAGTATGAAACGGTTGAATCTGCAGTGAAACAGGAAGCGGATGAAAATGCGCTTGAGGACACACAATAGTCCAGTGAGGAGATTGAAATTAATGAAGAAGTCGACATTTCCAGGATGTTCCAAGCTCGGGTGAACACCGGTCCGAGTTGCTGGCACCCATTGTTACCAATACTGTGAGCGACGCTGAGAATGTAAATGGTAACTCGAATGAAATTATATGAAAAAATAAATTTGAAGAATTAAGTATTTATTGCAATGATGTTCTGATGTAAGTAAACTAAAATGATTCCAATTTATGTACAGCAAATGCCAGTTCAATCCAATTGGCTCATAGCTCATCTTCATCTTGTTCAAATGTTATCCACTCCAGCATTGAGCCACACCGCTTAATCGGCTATACCGACAATTACCTTTCACAATTGTCTGCTGGACCTTGTACTTCAACACACAGGTGGAAATCAACAAGTATTAAGTGCGCGACTTGCACGAAACGTTTAGTTACAACGAGTGATTATCTATAGCATGGACGGCAAGGATGTATGCCAGCCTTTGCTTCCAACGTATCTGCCGGTGACAAGGACCAGAGTCAAAATATGGCTTACTATGACGGAGAAGGAAACATGTGAATGCAGGAAATACGGGGAAACGGTTTGTAAACGGGTGCAGTTAGTATGCACACATGTGCGGAAGATGCTAACATAAAACTATTTTTGAAGTGTTCCTCTTTCTATGACAATTTTGCGATTTGTACGTTAAATCCCTGTTGAGTATATTTACGATAATATTTACGTGAATTATTGTTATTTAAATCGTGTCTTCAACCGTCATTTATCAAGCAATTGTTTTGTAGGAATTTGTTACATAATTTTATGGAAACATTTGCAGGGGTCATGTCAAATATGTGGATGTAGAATATTATATGACGCTGGTACTCTCCGGAAATTAAATTTGAAATTAATTGTGTTTAGAGAATATACTTATTTAGCTGTTTTGGTATAATACTCAATTTATGCGTATGTGCTAATAATTTATTGCTTGCTGTTTTCGTGTACCAGTTGTGTCAAGGAATTTTACACCGGTTCGGTTTGTCCGCTCACAAGCAGATGGGATGTGAATGTTTGTTCTGCTTCATATTTAAACGGAAACAATTTATAATAACAATTAAATATAGTAATTGTAGTAGAAAAGCAAAAATATCATTTTCCCGGAAACTAGGTTATAATGGCTTTAGTAGCAAAAACCAAAGTTATCACAATTTCTGCTATCCTTATCCTCTTTATTCAATACATTTTACATAATTAAGTTTATCAAACTATGCTCACATATTAAAATAATTGGTTTTTATTACTAAGCATTTAGAATATATTTTTTTGCATTTCTGTTACTTGTTTATTATTTTTACTTATACGTTGTGCACAAATAAGTTGCAATTATGATAAATAACCTGTAAAATGATTGACCTGCGTGGTTGTGGATATTACAAGTTTCATTTCGGAGAAAGTATCAGTTATTATTAAAATTAATATTCTTAAATTGCTTACATGCTCCTAGCTTCAGTGTCTCATATTAAAAATATAGATATAATTAATTTTATCGTCTTCTATCCACAATTTTGTATTCGGTTGAACAGTTGAATTTTTGGAAATAGCCAGTGATGTAAATAAAAGTATTGATAAAATGAAGTAGCCAAGTAGATACTTTTTTTCGTTATGCAAAATGAACAAAAAATGTCTCAAAACATGTGTACCCATGTAAACTAACAGGACTTTTGGTGGAATAAATTACATTCATTATACATTAATTTGAAATTGATTAAAAAAGTAGTAGACCTCCTTGCATGAAATTGTAGAAGATGTTACATTAGAGTAACAACTTTGAAAAAATACATTGCACAAATTATACCATTTCAATCGAACAGTTTTTATATCGCGTTTTTCTATGTCAATTCGCATTTAAGAGTTTACACGTAGTCAGTCCTACCTCCTGCTGGCGAGTGAGAGATTTCCTCTTTGAATTGATGGGGTAAATAAAGCGGTAATTTATATCGCGCAGGTCTCAACTCAATGGCTCCTCAAAAAGTCATTCAATGTGCTGCCATTACATGCTTGACACTTCATTTTGTTGTACATTTTGGATCATTAACGGTTTCTATCGGTGACCGTTATTCGCCATTTTACCGCGTAAGTTTGTTACATTAAGTGGCAATGTTGAGTAGTCCCTTGCCGCAAAAAACAAGTGTAAATTTCCAAACCGCTTAAACAGGAGGAGGCAGTGATGTCCTAAGTAGTGAGCCAGAAAATATGACACATGATTCATGCATAAAAAATATAATTACTTCTGTACATGAGGTGATCCTCAAACGAAACATTTGCGTGTACCTAGCTGCTTCGGTAACTGACCTAGGAATGTTTTTGCATAACATGCACTGCTGAAAAATGTGTGTGTTGCGTAACTGTGCCAATGAACTTGTTGGCGATGCGTACAAATGCAACTAGGTTAGCGAGGAGCTTGACTTCAATGCACACATAAATGGTATCTAGGTTAAGCAGGGTGCCATTTACTAACAATTCCATGAGTCACTCCAAAAAAGTGAAGTAGACAGCAGTGTTTCTATAAGATGCATAGCAGCGTTGCGAATGAGATTGTGGTATAAAAGTATAATATATAATGCTCTGTACGTGCACTTGCAGTAGCAGCCCATATACAAAATTGCACCAACAGCTTGGCTCTCTGCTACAATTTACACTCGCCATCCAGCAGCTATTTCCCTTTCCTTGCTAAACCAAGCACTGCAATTGCCAAATATCCTATCACTGCTTCCCTGCTACAATCTGCGATTAAAAAAACAGATGTGTTCTGCAAAAATTGTGCTTGGTTTTGGCAACTATAATAATCGTTTGAGTCTTCTCTGTGCTGCTAAACGTTTGCCGCATTCATACAATTCAACAATTTACAAATTAACATTTATTTAGCCGATCCTATTGCGCTTCATTAAATTAATACTTGTTAACCAATACATTTGTAGTCTGCACAGTTTTAACCGTGCCGGTCAAGTATTCCCTGTTTCTAATTAAGCTAAAGCATTGACAACCAGTGACATTGTGTAAAATATTGCCAGTACTTTTATAAAAGCAAAATATAGTTTGCAAGTTATGTCGGCAAGAAATGAAGCCTTTATAACTGCGGCTCTCCAAAGGGCCGCCCAATATTTAGCCCGGGTTGAGGAAGAGAGGCAAAGTCGGCTCATCATAGCGACGCCGCATGAAATGGGTCAAAACGACATTGTCGTTCCACCACCACCGAATCTGGACTGTCCCGCAAGTGAAGATATTTCGGGAACGCCAAGGGAGTCCACGGCAACAAATTATGAACAACTAAATATTCCGTTGGATGTGCAGTTTAAGCGATTCCAACTCAAGTTGGAACATGATCTTGCACAGCTAATGGAGCAGCTTTCGGCCAAGGACATGAAAATACTAGAACTGGAGGGAAAGGTCGTCCAACTACAAAGTTCCAATCAGCAGCTTCAAACGCAGGTGGAAAGATTGCGAGGTGGATTGGCAGAGAAAAATGAAATGGCTGGTCGATTTGGAGTGAGTGTCACCTCTTTTGAAGACAACCCAAATTTGAATGAGTCTGAATGTTTCCACGCGTCGGTTGAAATGGATGGTATCCACCAAGTATGTGCAAAATAATTTTTCCGAATTCATATTTGTGCAGTAAAGTTCCATTACCTTTCTATATGTTTTAAATAGGTTGCAAAGTTGGAAAGTCTATACGTTTGGTGTACTTGATAATATGTAATATTTATGTGGTTTATCATGCAGGAACAAAATGACAACAACTTGTATTACCGCGCAGGCTTACGCCGAAATCCCCAGACGAACGCTGACAAGTATTGTGATGAAAACGAGTTGCTTCTTTCAAATTCGGATAATGTATAAGATTTTCTACTCATGGCTTTATTCAGCAAACCAAAGAAAAGATTATGACGTCTACATCTTAGAGCTGTGGATCTTCATTTTGTTCCCAGATCCGTACTTAAACGGAAACACCTTGTATCAAAATTAAATAAAGTAATTAAGGTCGGACAACAACGTGTTATTGTTCCGGAAAATTTGTCATCTTGGCTTTCGTCACAAAAACCAAAGTTAGAGCAACGCCAACTGCATTTTACTGATTTGTTAAACATTTATAATATATAATTAAGCTGATCAAATTATGTCTGTCGTTAAAAATAATAATTTTTATTGTTAAGTATTTAGAGTATAAGTGTTGAATTTATGTTATTTGCTAATTAGATTTCAATTAACATGCTTTGCACAAACAAGTTGAAAATATGATACATAACTTGTAAAACGATAGAACGTCGATATCGCAGGTTCCATAGTAGAAAGGAAAAAGTTGTAGCAAATATTTTAGATTACGCCATTTCAATTGACTATGAGTCCTCCTACTATACCTATCTAACGTGCAAATAATTAAGTCTCCGCAGGATCCGCAGTAACTTGTATTAAACGTGGATTTGTATTATCGAATCGCCGGTGTTACTTCTCTTAATCATTGTTACGTTGAGGTGCTGTCAAGCGTCACGTTTCTGTTACAGTGAAATATGACAGATTTTTCTTACCATATGTAGTACCTACGTATAAACTAATGTCTGTATAGTGCTAGATGAATTACTCTTCTATGTAGATGAAATTGTTGACCGTGAAACATGTAATGCCCTTATGTAAATCGTATGTGTTCAAAATGCCTTGTTATAGAGTCATAAAGTGCTCTGCACCCACACGCCACATTGATGCATGGATATAGGCATTTCTGCAGCCATCCATCCATCGCTCATGTCACATTCTACATCTCATGATTTTCCAATTCAGCTATCACTGCTTTATTTCTCTATCGAGGGTAGCATTCTGCGAGCGGAAGGTTCCTCGTGGTAATTGCGTGTGATGGTAAGGATCATGGTGCTTTATCGACGCACAGGCGTACACTCGCACACGGTTTTATTCGGAAGTCGTCCAATGTGTGACATGTCTATAAGATTTGGGACTCATATCATGCATTTTTATGACTGCGTTATTTTCGCTTCTTTGTAGATACGTGCATGCCAGGTCTAATTGTACTCTATTGGCCTCCAAGTGATTGGATTCCAACAAAATAAGCACTTTAGGCGTTCGTATGTGTAGTGTTTATTATCATTTAGGCAGATGAAGGTTGTGAACACCACAAATCTTTGTACTTGAAATGACTTTCTTATTATTCCGCTGCTGTGATACCGACATGCTCAAAGTTATTAACTACCGGAAGCATGAAATGCTTATAAAGGTAGTTATTGCGATTGATCTGTTTGTCTGTCTGTGTGTCTGTGTGTCTGTGTGTCCGTTTGTCTGTAAACACTATAACTTTCCTCACGTTTGACCGATTGATTCAAATTTGCATGTAGGTACATAGGGTGATTCTAAAGATCGGTATTGATTTTGGCTCCGCGCCCAACCCCAGCACGGTGGGGGGTAAGGTCCCCATGCATCCTTATGGCAAAAATCTTTTATTGCTTCTCTTATAGAGAATTTTATTTTGATCATTTTGTCACCACACACATGTGTGCATCTGACAACTGTAGGAGCGGCGGCTCCTGGAACGTGTGCGTGGGCTATGGGTCAAAAAATGAATTGACAGATAAGTTCAAGATTAGCATCTTGGAGGATGAAATATGTGCTTTAGTACTCAAATTGCTCGTGTCGACTTCCGGTAGTTATATTATTTCGGGTTTACACCGTCCTAGTTAATATGTACATACGAACTGGTCCGTAACCAAATATTCGATTTAGGAAATTTCATGCCAGTGGAGTTGCATGACATACTACTTCCCTTTTGGACAATTGTAAATTATCAAATGAAATCGGTTTCCAAACCGTTACCGTTAGCAGATTTGGCTTCAATACTTTCTCACCAGCGCGGTTATGCTAAGAAAGTGTTGTCTAAATTTGCCCAAATTTCTACTCACTCAAGAGGGATATTTACGGTTGATAAATTATTTGAGATCACATCTGCCGTTACACCGCAACCATCAGCTCGGCAACAACATTATGTTCATATGTTATGTTCATAAATGAGTGGAACGTTACGTCACTTGCCGTATGTAATTACTTATACATTTGAAACTATAACGGGCATTAACGGTAGCAGTTGACAATGATATTTCGAAAAAAGCATTCTACCGTTTTCAGGTGACGAACCGATGCCAGATTTCATTAACCTCCAACTGTATTTTGCATGGAGCGCACTCGAGAGAGATGGATCGACAGACAGAGATATATACTGATCACATTATATGAATCTGTCATTTTCATTAAATGACTCATAAAACATGCATTCGGAGAAAATTTACTTCACTACGCAACGGAATACATAGAGAAGAATTGCTGCTTTGGTAACTGACCTAGGAATATGTATGCAGGAGATGCACTACTGCCGCAAAATGTGTGCGTTGCGTAATTGTGTCAATGAACTTTTTTGAGATGCGTGCAAATACATCTAGGTTAGTGAGGAGATCCTCTGCACATTTTCTTGCAGGCTAAGCACGGAAGCATTTACTGATGATTACATGGCCCAAGTGAGTCAGAGATCAGAATCTCTATAATATGCTTGCTATTGCAGCGCTGCGAGTGAGATTAAGGCTGTTAGGTATGTATCTGGTGCATTTCATTGTACAGTCCTCAGCTCACTGCGTTTCTTTTCCCCTTCCAAAATTTCGGGATTGCTGTCGGTAGATATAGCGCTATATATACAGACATATATATCATAGATAGGTTGAATGTATGTATGTGTGTAGCCAAGCGATAATTTCCAGACTACTGCTGATTTCATCTCATTTCCACTTGTTGCACATTGCAGCCCAACGCTGTACACTACACTGCATCCTTAGCACATATTTCCAAGAAGTCAAGTCACTGATCTCACGCAGCAGTCAAGAAGTAGTAATGCACACAACAATATTAATAATAAATTGTTATCCTATACGCGTCAATAAAACAATGCATATATTAATTGATTTGTACGTTTAAGATCAAAAGAGAAGAGTGAGCTGAGGGTGAAAAACATCATAATTTGATAATAATAATAATGATTCTATAAACACCCACATGCTACATCAGTGCATATGATTGTCAATCACAACCGTCCAATAAATGGAGTTCTCGTTGTGATTTTTGAAGGGAAAGACGCCAGACTTGGCCATCATTGTTCAATGTTCCACTATGCAAAAATAGGAAAATCAGCTGAGTGAGTGTTGTGCAAAAATATTGAGAGATTTCATTACCTGCAATATCTACTTGCATTGCGACATTAAAACAAAGTTTACTTACGCTTTCTCTGTCTAAACTGGATATATTTCCAAACTATCTGTGTTGATAAACGTAACTTATATTCCTGTTAGTGTTAGCTAAATTGTTTATTTGTAGTTGTTCTATTGAGAACTGTGCAGATCAAGTGACGTGCAATTAAATTGATTGAAATTAAGGCATTAAGTGAACAATTACTAATATTGCGAGTGTGGCTTTTATTTCCGAGTCAGAATGAACGCAGAAGATATGTCGTCCGGTGGAGTGACCAGTGTGCCTGGACCTTCGACACGACGCAGGGCAGCGGTGCAGTCTGCTCGGAACGAATGGGAAAATATGAGGGGAACAAAATTGCGATCTACGCACCAAACGCTGCCCGGTGACCTTGTAGTTGACACGTCGCTCTCGCAAATCAAATATGAAGCTGCTGAACATGTTGTGAAACAGGAAGCGGTTGAAAATGTGTATGAGGATACTACAACGTCATGTGAGGAGATTCTAATTCAAGAGGAACTCATCATTCCGACGGATTCCTCAGAAGGGACACGGGAAACCGCTCATGTTGATGATAATACTTGTGATCCCAATTTGACTAATCAGCACAAGACTTGTCAAGCTTTGGATGAAGTCAAGCACCTTAAAGAATCGATCATTAAAATGGGTGAGAAATTCAAGAAGGAGTTGAGCGAGCGGGATGACCAATTTCAAGCTTTTAAACTTAACGTGGATCGAAATCTTTCACTGCTAAAGGAACTTCTACAGTTCAAGGACAAGAGGATCATGATGCTTGAAGAAAGGTATCGTGAATCGGAAAGTTGCAGGCGAAGTGTTAGCAAGGTAGTTAGAGCAGCTTTGGCGGACTTGGCCGATAAGGATCATATCAAGTCGATGCAAGTTCAAGACTTGCATCAGCGCCTGATGCATTTGGAACAAGGTCGAAATTTTAGTGACTCTATACGTTTTGGGGAGTCGGATGGAGGGAGCGGATATTTAGGTGATGGAAACCTGCCGCAAAACGAGCAGCCACTTGAACATGGATACTTGCCTCGTCAGGATAATGTTTTACGTGATTATAATATTTCACAGGTGAGGGCAATGTAGACTTCCAAGACATATGTGCATCTTAAATATTATAATGAGGCAAACTGTTGTGAAATGGATATAAATTGTATGAGTTCCACCAACTTTAAAGGACATTTTTTATTTGCAGGAACAAACGGTCAATTTCGTTAATTGCCCTCAACCCTCGTCCTCCAAAGTAGATGCGTCGACAAACTTGGCCAGTTTCAATCATCCATTGGATAATGAGTCGAGTGGCACATCAGCGGATGCTCATGCCGGTGGCATTAAAATGCTATCGGCTTCACCGTTTGTATTGTCGCTGGCCGAAGTGGGAACTGCTCAAAGCTCCGGTGAAAACAGGTCCGAGTTATTGGCAACGTTTGTGAGAAATAATGTGAGCGACGCTGAGAATGGAAATGGAAACGGTATATTTCTAGGAATTAAGTATTTTTTGCAATCATGTTCTGTTGAAAGTAAACTAATTGTTAGATGATTTTAATTTATATACAGGAAATGGCAATTCATTCCCAATAGCTCAATCATATTCATCTTCTTCAAATGTAGTCCACTCTAACATTGAGCCACACCGTTTAATAGGCTACACCGACAATTACCTCCCACAATTGTCTGCTGGATTTTCTGATTCGTCATCAAATTGGCGGAAATCAACAAGCATCAAGTGCGCTACTTGTACAAAATCTTTTGAAACAACAGATGATTATCTACAACATGGACGTGAAGCATGTATCTCACGATTTGCTTCCAGCGTATCTTCTGGCGACACGAACCAGAGTCAAAATACAATTTACTTTGGCGGAGATGGAAACATGTGAGTGTAGACAAGGAACAGTAAATATAGGAAAAGTTCTTTGTACTTAAATGCTCTCAGTTAAAGTACACACATGTGCTAACATGTTAGCCTTAAACTATTTTTGAAGTGATCCTCTTTATATGACTATTCTATTTGATTTACGTAAACAGATGCAATTTATAAAAACAGCATGACGGAAAATTTGTTGGTATGACTTTAGTCGCCATACCAAAGTCCCAATTATACCGACTGTATTTTATTGACTTGATGTACATTGTTGATGTAATTATATTTACGAAACTATGATAATCTAAAAGAGTACTTGTTTTTACTTGTCAACGATTTGAACAGTAAATTTTGCATTTTTTTAATTCGTAAGTTTTTATAATTGCTACGTTGTTCGCAAATTATTTGCAATTATGATAGATAACTAGAAAAATGATTGACCTGCGTGGTTTTGGATATCTCAAATTTCATTAAGGAGAAAGTTTCAATTATAATTCTAGATAATATACTTAAATTGTCTACATACTCCTAGTTTCAGTGTATTATATTAAATATTTCTGTTTGTAAATTATTTCATATTCTACTATCCATAATTTTGTATTATACTGAACAATTCGATTTTTTTGAAACAGTCAGTGCTTTTGTTAAAAGTATCGACAATTTGGAGTAGCCCAGTAACTATTTTTCTTTGCTACGTAAAATGCACATGTTATTTTTAAGACACATATACATACATATGTAAACTATTGTTGCTTATGATAATTATTGTTTTCATTAAATCGACTTGTTTTCATTGTGAAAATATTGCAGTTGTCTTTGCTTGCCTGCCTTTGTTATAATGCTATATTAGAGTCGTAAATGTGCAGCAAGACACAAACGAGGATGTAAGGATATGAAAATTTCAATTAATGGGCATCCTACCGGCAAACGGGAATTTTTCGGTTTAAAAGGCTGATGTAATTGAAATGGTAACTTTGATGACGCTCCGGCTTCAATGCAAATGATTTTTTCAAACACAAAAAAGAACATACTGAGCATCATATCAAGTTTCTCTGTTAAAAAATCACCAAATATGACGCATGAATCATACCGCATAAGATAATACTGAAATGAAGCATTTTAGTGTACCTAGTTACTTCGGTAACTAACCAATGTTATATTTATGCAGAAGATGCACTGCTGCAAAATGTGTGCGATGCGTAACTGTGCCAATGAACCTTTTCGCGATGCGAACAAATGTAACTAGGTCAATGAGAAGCTTGGCTTCAACACATACATACCTATATGGTGAGCTAGGCTAAGCAAAGTGGTATTTGCTATTGATTCCTTGAGCCACTACACCAAAAGGGAGTTAAAGAGTGGAGCGTTTTTATAAGATGCACAACAGCGTTGTGATGTGCTACGCTCAAATCAAGAATTACTTATTGGCCTCAACTTGAATGGTTTCCAAACAAAATGAAAGCACTTTTCCGTTCACATGTTGTAATGTGTAGCTATCACAGGGGAGATGATGAAGTTTGTGGGCACTAGAAAGCTGTGGACATGAAATGCACTTGGTTAGCAAAACACTGCTTCGACACGGAACATATAAAATTGATGAATACATGCTGACTGGTTTCGGAGGAAATAGTTAGCTATGAAGATCGACAATGGTCACGTACATATAGTTTTACAATTTGTGTGAACATTTACTCAGATGAAAAATGGGGCTTGGTTAGCTCGTCATAATATTGCCGGTGTTGTCTGTTGGATTAATACTTTGCTCTTCATTTTTGTATACTCAGCAGAATAAACATTTTCATCAGCTCCGATACCTGATGATTATCAGTTATGTTCATTGTCGGAAATGAAGAGGCTTCTATTTCGTTGTTGTCATTTAAATAAACTACATTCGTAAAGGTTTAATAACAGTTGCCGTTGGCATTGGTCTTTCGAAATGATCCAATACCATTCCAAGTTTTGACGAGCTGGCGACCGCCGAAAACAATTGAATAATCCCAAAGTATCTTGTGTTACAGAGCATGCATACCTAGTAATGAACAGACAGACAGAACATAATGATGCATGAGTCATGCCACAATAGAATACTGAAATGCAGCATTTGCGTATATCTATTTTGGTAACTGACCTAGGTATATTTATGCAGAAGATGCATTGCTGCAAAATTTGCGTGTTGCGTAACTGTGCCAATGAACTTTATCGCGATGCGTACCAATGTATGTAGGTCAAATAGGAGCTTAACGTGAACACATGCATACAAATGTGGTGAGTTAGGCTAAGCATAGTCACATTTGCTATTGATGAAGTGAAGCAGAGTGTAGCATTTCAATCAGATGCATTACAGCGTTGTGCGCATTTTGGTGTATACCATTTGCTATACGTTCGTTTGCATTAGCAGTATCAAAATTACACCAGCACATCGCAGCTCTCTGCTTTTCTTCCCCCTTCCAAGATTACATACTATAATGTTGGTACGTACAACGCTTGAAATATATGTGCGTAGTTTTTAAGCGATCATTTCTAAACCATTTCGAAATCATCTCATGGCTTCCACTTGTTCTCTATTGTAGGCTGCACAATGCATACTTGGCATATATTTATATTCCTATCAAGTTAAGTTAATGCTCTCACGCACAAGTCACGCAGTGTCATATTACGCACCATCGACAAGTTTATAAAAAGTTGTTATCCTACATATGTAAAGTCCAAGTAGAAAAGCCAAAATAATACACAACTCCTGTTTGGGTTGCAGTTTGTGTTCGAAGAGAAATAAGGAATGCTGAATGGGGCTCATTGATTGTTAAATGGAAATATATTTAAATCGCTATGTGCTTTTCATGTTGCGTGTTCGCGATAGATATACATGTATACCTATAAATATACCAGCGACGGAAATGGATCTTATAAATGGCCAGTGTGCACTTGTAATCCATCTACATATGTACATAATGGACTTGATCCTATTTACATGTCCACATGCGTCAATAAAAAATGCACAAGTTATCTGAATGGTACGCATAGGCAGAAATGATTCGAGTGAAATGAGAGCTGAAGGTGCACAATAGCATAATGCACTGCTAATGTCTAGTATGTTTCTTCATCCCACTATATTATGTAACATCAATCTGACTTGAGGTCACAAACATACATACACTCAATCGGCAAATTTTGAAGCAGATGTTTTGTCTGTAGAGCCAGTCATTTACCTTGTGTTTCGTGTCGAGTGCTTATTACGACTGCCAAAAATGTAGTATGTGCCATTTTGCTACAATTCCAAACCATCAGCGGTGTTTTGCAAAAATACACGGTGCTATCGTTACCAACATTATCCACCTGTTTCAACTCCTTGAAATTTTCCTACACCTTCTTATGTGCAACTTGATTTACTCTCAAAATATTTATGTCGCTTGCCTCGATGACTGTCCCTTTTAGAAATCCATCGGAGCTGATGGACATATTTAAACTATATCTGGTGCACACAGTGTATAGAAGGTGCGATGTACAACTAGTTTAACTAAAAAACAGAACAAACTATAAATTATATTTTGCAAGAACTGTGGTCGTTGAATGAGTGAGAATGAACATGGATGCGATGCAGTCTGCCAATGTGACAAGCGGTCCGGCAAAAATTATTTGGGAATCGACGCTCCAAATAGGGCCTGATGATGTTCTCATTGAAACGCCCGTGCTGCCTGTACAAATCAAATCTGAAGTTGAGGATTCTCTTGGTGAACTGGAGGAAGATGAGAATATGTTTGACGACGCACAACAGTCCTGCGAGCAAGTTATAATTCCGGAAGCATTGGACATTCCCATGGATTCGTCAGACCTGATATCACCAACCCCTCAAGTTAGTGATACTAACCGTGACCACATTTCTACTCATCAACACAGCCAATGTCGATGTGAAAACAAGCAGCTTTATGAATCAATCGTTGTCATGGACGAAAATTTGAAACAAGACTTAAGGGATCAAGGTGATCAACTTCAAAGTCTCAAATGTGAAATGGAGCTTGAACTTGCAAAGATGAAAGAGCAGCTAAAGGAAAAGGATCTCAAGATTCAAGAGTTGGAGGAAAAACTTCTGGAATCTGAGAGTTCCAAACACAAGATTGAACAACAATTGGAAACTGCGGTGGCCACCGTGGCGGAAAAGACTCAGAAGATTGAAATCCTAACTGAACGTCTCAGACATTTGGAACAAGACAAGGTGTGGAAGCAAGACATGATGTTAAGTGTAACTGTTTAATACGTTATTTGTAAAGTTATTGGTGAAAGTACAAATAGATTTGTTTAATTAATTTTATAGGATCAAAGGAAAAATGCCCTTCCCTCATCGTGCCAGTTTGCCCCATTGAACACATCAGGCATACATCAGGGTCCTGTGTCTGGTGAAGCCAAAAAGGGTGCTCAAAGCGGTGGCATTAAGAAATTGTCGTCGTCACCGTTAGTTTTATCGCTAGCTGAAGTGGAAGCTGTTCGAATGTCCGGTGACGCCAGGTCGCAATTACTGGCATCGTTTGTAACGAAACCTGCAAGGAACCTTGTTAATGAAAACGGTAATTGAATAATGGTAACAATGCAGCATTTTCAAAGATATCTTGTAATTAGTTAATTACAGTACTTCCAATTTGTATACAGGAAACGGCAATCCAATCCATTCCAAACCACAATCAAATGGCGTTCACTCAACCATTAAACCACACCGCTTAATAGGCTACACAAGTAATTCGTTGCCAAGATTCTCCACTGGACTTTACAGGAAGGCAGCAACCAGTCGCAGGTCAACGACCATCAAGTGTTCTACATGTGGAAAAGCATTTGACAGCACCAGTGATTATCTTCAGCACAAAGGTGAAGGATGCACTCCACCGATTGCTTCTAACGCATCAGCTGGTGACAAGAACCGCATTCAATATCCGGTTTATGATGGCGGCGAAGTGGGTGGTGCCTTGTCAAAAATTTGCTCCGTTTGCCAAAAGTCATTCCCATCTTGGACCGAGCTCATCATCCACAAGGGTATGGATCACCCAGAGACAACCAGTGGAAATACTTAAATGTATGCTTACATGTGTGGGCTAAGTTTACTTTAAAATAGTTTGATGTGTACATCAATTTATAGGAATATTATGATAGTGTTATTATGAGTGTATGACTTAAGTTGATATTGAATACTACTTTTTATGTGATGCTGCCTTGTAAAAAACTGACAGTTACTCATTGTTAAACAAAATGCGACATGATTTTACGTTGTTTTTCTAATTGGGGAAAGCGGAATATAAGTAAATACTTATAAGATTGTTAAAAGACATCGATATTTATTTTATTATCTGCCATATTTGTGGTCATGGACCTTTTGTCTTATAATGTTTTTATGTACATATTATTAGGTAGTTATATCTCAACAATTAGCGTTTAAATTAAAATTAATTTGTGTAAAAGGTTTTAGTGTTTGTTTACAAATGTGCTGATGAACAAACCAAATATAATCCATAATCTATACATTTTTTTACAAATATTATGAACATTAAGTTACTTCTAGCAATAAAACCTTTACTTTCGAGTTCATGTGACTATTTTGATGCTACAAGTTCTAAAATTGTATTTGAAAGAAAATTATGGTCACAGGGAAATACATGTACATTTAATGGTATCCTGTTATATAATATAAATGCAATAGCATAAGTAACTATTAAAATTTAACGACACTTGAACGGCTCGTTTATGTAACGAGCTTGATTTCAAATTTTTGCTATAACATAATAAGTCAATAAATCTATACCTAATACAATGTAATGGAAATGTCCAAGAATCTGGAATCACTTTACTTAGAATACAGTTATCATTTAATATTTAACGGTGCACCAACTCAAATTCAGAGTTGATTATGGAGCAGTTAACCACAAAGTGGATTTTCTGTTCAAAACGAAACCCTACTCATCGATTAACCCCTCCCGTCGTATGGTTCCTCCTGGGGCTCATGCGGTCCGGTCTCTATGGAGCGTCCAGACTCTTTCCATTTCAGGACCATTTGCTTGGAAACCTTGGACAAATTAACACAACATTTCAGGTAAATTATACCAAAGTCGTTATTGTGTTTAATGGTGTGAAAGTTTATTTTAAAATGCGTGCACACATTTGTATGTATGCATGTATGGCAATAATTACCTTAAACCTTCCAGTTGTCTTCAGCTTGACCAAATTTGGCATCTTCAAGAATGCATGGGTAAACACGACATATGTGATGAGCGACCACTGTTGCCCTTGATGCTCTGACTCGCGGACTTCTGACAATAGGGAAAAGGCTCTCAGTCCTTGAATCAAAATAGGTGAAGAATGATGAGCAAAATTATACCAAATTTAATTACATTCCACATTTCTAAATTAACTAATTAACCACTAATTAAATATGAGAACAACTTACGAGTCAAATTCGTAATAGACGAGAACGCCGCTTCTCCATTTCCTTGCAAGCTCTCCAACAAGTTGGGATTCCTCCTCAGTTGAAACATTTGAGTTTCGGGCACACCGATCAGCAACGAGTCCCATCTGTTTCCACTTTTAATCCAAGTTTGTGCTCTGGCTCGAATCACCAACACTTCCAAGCTGACCATTTCCCGAAATATCAGCCGTATTCCATGTACGTCATCATTGTGAAAGCGGATGTCCAAAGACTTTATATTTGGAAACGAGCGGCTTAGTCGTCCCACGAGATCTTCTCCAATGCTCTGATCCGCAAAAGGGAATGGAATACGGGGACGATAGGCAGCAGAAACGGTCAAATCTTGGACAGTTTCGAATCGGGAATCTTCTGTTAAAATTTCAAAGACTTCTGATGGCAAATTCTTCAAAATGAGCATGGAGACTTGAGGAAGCTTTTGCTGCAGGCGCTCAACATTAACAATGGACATTGTCACTTGGGCCCTCTCCGAGTGAAGAACCTTCAACACGGGCAGGAATGGAATTTCTACAATCCTGGGAACGGCTGGCTGAATTGGGCAACGATCAATCAGCGTCAGCTCCTGAAGCGTTTGTGAGACAGTTTCCATAAATGTGGTGATGACATTCATATTAAAGCCGGCATATGAGATGGCCAGCTGGAATCGCTGAAGCTGCGGAAATGATTGTTGCATGATAGCAGCCATGTCAAACTCTCTCAGGGCACAATGTAACTCCAACTCCTTCAGAGTAGCGGGCAATGGCAAAGATAGGAAATGAAACGGAGTTGATCCAGAAATCCGTTTGGTATCGCAAAGGGATAATTGCGTAAGGTTACCGGAGGCCGTTAACAAAAGTCTCACAAAATCATTGCACAAACGGTCTCCGATATTAAGGCGCTCCTGAGGAACTCCCTGATTGCTTGCGTCAATAACATTGACGGCGAGTTTCCTTAAGTTCGGTAATTCCAGTTGTGGGGCATTGCGGTGGAGTGAAATAGGCAAGTCTTTGACTTGAAAGCTAATGTCCAACTCAACAAGATAACCTGAGCACTTATCCATGCAATCAAAGAGTTGGGCAACATTCGGAGGGTTAAAGAATTCCTTTTCCGCCCTGATCTTAAATTGTTTAATATCCAGGATCTTCTCAACGTTTGAGTCACCAATCATCAGTCGTAAAAATTGTTGCAGTAACTGTCCATTTTCTGCAACGTATGAAGTGCCGTCCAGAGAGTTATTTCCGTCCAGTTTGAGTCGATAAAGTGGGAACCGCAGTTTCTTGGCGGCGGTTGAAATTCCGGAGCTCCAGTCTTTCGCGACCAGTCGGCACTTTTGAATTAGATGAATGTCTTGAGAAGCAACCACCTGCTTCATTATCATATTCACAAGCTGAAATGAAACAAACGTAAAAATCAGTGTTTAATTTAATGACAGGAATCATTCTATATGCAACCGGATTATGGAATATTATTTTGTTGATCTTTAACTTACAAGACCGTTGGTGAAAACTGGGCTGCCTTCTTGAATGAGCTCATCCATTTCAAGTAATGTTCTAAATACACAACGAAATAAAAAGGACCTCGTTTTTCTTTATATTTTGGACCTTTAACAGTGGAAAAATCGGGATGGTTTTAAAAACATTAAATAGGTCAGCTTTTACTTGAAGTTAGGTAATAAATGTATGAATGAACACACCCAACAGCTCTACTCACAAAGGGAACATGAAAAATGGGAAACGGAAAAATTTATTTTTGCACAACATGTGTAGAGAATGTTACTGGATTATCCGTGCTTCGTTCCTGCTTTGATCCCAACAGATATATTTACTGTATGCATGAATCCTTAAGCTTAAGCTTGTCTGACCCAAATGCTGCAAATGGTACAAGATAGACGGAAAAGCAGCCAGTGAGATTTTTGCAGGGAGTTGAGCTGAGATTTTGCGGAATGCTACTACTGCTACCGCTGATGCCAATATCCGTCAATTCGGAATACATAGATACTTGGATAAAACACAGAGCATCATCGTACCACAAAATTTAAACTGAAATAGCGCGTTGCTATTATAAAGTGAATTCGGTAGCTGTTTCACTTCACATGCTTAAGCATACATTGCAAATTACCAAGTACCCTATCTCATCTGCTTCCTTGCTACAATCTGGAAGCTAAAAACCCAGATGTGTGATGCGCAAAAATATACCGTGTTTGTTCTAACGCTGTAAATCATCATCATCTTTTCTGTGGTGCACATAGCGTTTGACATGGTGACATAACATTAATTTAATTATCTACTAGCCAATATTAATTTAGCACATTTCAGAATGCCATTTTCCCTGTAGTGCTTCTAGGCAAATATAATTATCTTGCAACAAGCTTTAAATGAAATCGTTAAGTGGCGTGTATTTTTATTTTGGCTAAACTATTGACAACTATAGTGGAAAAATTAATTTGTAAGTTATGGAGTACATAAATGAATCCAGCTGACCAACGACTCGTAATATCGCCGCCGTACGTGCCGTGCCCTGGAAGTGACGGCGCTAGATTCCCTGTCGATGGAAAAGAATCACAACCTGAATTTATCCCATCAATACATGAGGGAACTTAACAATGTGCACTGTTAAGTTCATCATGTGTTGATGGGATGGATGCTCATCCAGCTATACATTTTGAAAGTTTCCATCGGGTGCTGGATTTTGAAGTTACAACTTGTGGCTAAGGATTTGAATTATTTTGAAGCCTACCCAAACTTAAAGCAATCTGGTATTTTTGGTGAAGAAATTGGTATCCATTCGGTAGAGGCAAAAATAATCTCATAGAAAGCAAAATTGTACAAAAAAGTCTTATTATTGCTTGATATGTCTTAAAGTTATTAAAAATTACTGGGACCAATGATCACGTCTTGGAGTTTCGAGCAGGCCTGCTGCGAACAGGAAATTTGGGGCGCCTTAAACATGAGAGCTGACAGGCTTTTTGACGAGAAAATGTGTATGCTTATGACAGTACAAATATTTTTGCTTATTAATTTATAGGGGCAAACAGGAAATCCATTTAACCACATTCCCTCTTGCTACCAACCTGACCCGTTGACAACCTCATTTAGTGCTAATAAGTAACTACATTGCGAGCAGCATGAAGCCCACCATACGTCGCCCAAGTTGGATGCGTTAAAATATTTAATACGTCACTGCACGATTTGTCACTTGCTGAAGAGGGAGCTGCTCAACGTTCCAGGTCAGACTTAATGGCATCATTTGTGACGAAAACTGTTTGGGACGTTGAGAATGAGAATGGTAAATAACTAACGGGAAATGTGACATATTTTTAAAATATATCTTGCCGTCATTGCCGTCAATGTTTGCATTGAACATGTCTCAAAAATTGTGGTTTATTTATAAATGTATGGTTATGTACAAAGTTTGTAAAACCCTTAAAAAATTCAAATATAATTAAATTCTATTATCAATATAATTATAATATAATTCATTTAATACTATAAAAATTAACCAATTTATTTAGAGAGAAGATTAGTTTTTAATGAAAATTATAGTCACTTGGAAATACGTGTAAATGTTAACAGTATCCTGTTACACAATATACATATATGCATATAAATAACTATTCAGATTTAAAAACACTGGCAAGACTTTATAATGTCACAAACTTCTTTTAAATTATTTTCACGAGAAACTAAATCTATAATTCTACTCCTACTTCAATTCATAGAAAATGTATGTCCAGGAAAGAGGAATCAGTTCACATAGAATTAGTAATTGTTGTTTAAGCTGTTTCACTGTACCAACTCAAGTTCAAAGTTCACTAAGCTGCCGAAAACCATAAAATGTATTCTCTCTTCAAACTTAATACCGTCTCACAGCACATGAACAATTAACTGATCATCGTATGGTTGCTCCAGTGGCTCCTGTGGACCAGTTTCAATCGAACGCCCAGATTCTTTCCATTTCAATACCATTTCAATACCATTTCATTGGAGACCTGGAAAAATAATTTCAGAGTCAGTATAAAATTTGTCATGTTTTAAGGTATGTATCAAAGTGTTTAGGTATTTTTTTGGCATAATCATGTTTTTGTACTATTTACCTTAAAGCGTCCAGTTGTTTTCAATTTGATCAAACTTGGCATCTTTAAGAACGCATAAGTAAACACGACATAAGTAATCAGCGACCTTTGTTGCCCTTTGGACGGCAAATCAGGGGCCTCCGATATTAGGGACAATGCACGCAGTTCTAGAATCCATATAAAACGATTGAATGGAAACCACAATTAAAATAATATACACTTAATATAAACAAATTAGTACACAATCTTCAAGCTACGCATACCGGTAAAATTCGTAATTGACGAAATCTCCCCTTCTGCATTTGCTTGCAGGCTTTCCAGCAAGTTGGCATTCCTTCTCAAGCGATCCATTTGTGTTTCGGGAACACCGATAAGCAAGGAATCCCATCTGTTTCCACTCCTCAAATTATTTTGTCCCCTTGCTCTAATCACCAACTCATTTAAGCTCCTCATCTCTCTAAATAGGCATCGTATCCCTGACAGGTCATCGCCAAAAAACCTGATGTCCAACGACTTGAGATTTGGGAACGAGTTGCGCAGTCGTCCCACAAGATCTGCTGAAATACCCGATTCCGCATAAGGCGAATAATGGCCACGAGAGGCTGATGAAACTGTCAACTCTTCTACGCATTCGAATCTGGATTCTTCCGTCAAACTTGTCAACACTTCCGCCGGCTGATTTTTTAAAATCACTTTGATGACTTTTGGAAGTTTCTGTTCCAGACGGTATGCATTGTTGCTCCTGGTTATAGCAACTTGCGTTCTCTCGGCTTTTAACAGTTTCAGCTCTGCCATGAGCGGGATTTCTACAATTCTAAGAGTTTGTAATTGCGTCGGGGAACGATCAACCAACGTCAACTCGACAAGAGATTTGGAGACCGTTTCCAAAAATGCCGTGATTGCATTCATGTTAATGCCAACATAACTGATATCCAGATGGAAACTTTTGAGCTTCGGAAATGATCGTTGCATGATGGCAGTCATGTCATGTTCGTTCAGTGCGCAATGCAACTCCAATTCCTTTAGCGTATCTGGCAATTGGAAGGATTGGAACTGGAACGTGGTGGAATCGGGCCACCGTTTGTTGTCCGAAAACGAAAGTTCAGTGAGATTTTCAGACGCACACAAAATGCTTCGAATTACATCGTTGCACGACGCACTAAATCCTCCATTCCGTAGCTCTTGGTCTGCTGAGTAGTGGTTGGAAGCACTGAAACTCGCAGTTAATTTTCTTAAATTCGGCAATTTCAGTTTTGAAAAATTGCTTTCTGTAGAAAAATACGAACCGTTTCTTTCAAAGCGTATCTCCATCTCTACCAGAATACAGGGGCATTCCTCCAAGCATTCAATCAGTTGGTCAATATTCGGAATGGTGAAGAATTCTTGCGTGGCACACATCCTGAATGGTTGAATATCCAGGACGCTGTCCAAATTTGAATCGCCAAGCATGATCTCTGTAAACTGATGAAGTAACGTGCCATTTTCTCGGACGTATGCCGTCCATTCAGTTGAGTTTGTCCCGTCCAACCTGAGTTTGTAGAGAGGGCGACGGAGTTTTCTGGCGGCGGCGGAAACGCCGGAATACCATATTCTTGACACGAGGCGGCACGTTTTAATGAGGTGAATGTCACCAGAAACAAACGCATGCTTCATTATCATCTCCAAAAGCTGAAATGAAACAACAGTAACAAAATGTACCTCATTTAATGGCTGACAGCAAAGCATATGCAACTAAAATAAAGCTAAATTGTAGTTTATTCTTAACGTACCAGATCGTTGGTGAATACAGGGCTACATTCCTGAATGATTTGATCCATTTCAAGTTCTAACTATTCAGACACGAAATTGTAACAAAAAATAAGTCCGTGTAATTTGTATTCAGAAACTTAATCAGTAGCGAATTTCGTCAATGTCTAAATAAATTAAATATCTCAGCAATTCTAGTTGTGGTTATCTATACAGGTTTGTTTACAAATCAGGAATTAGTTCACGAATGGAAAAAACAATGGGACACTGCACACAATGCATAAAAGGATATAGGACACCTTATTTTTGCTAAGCATGTTCAATGTATATCTCGATTCTATCCTTGCTGCGTTCCTGTTTTGATCCTAAGGGATACATGTCTCGTATCCACTAGTCCTTGAGCGTGTGAACGTGACAACATAACTTGGATTAGGACTGCAAAAGGTACACATCCAAGCAGTTACAAAATAACCATGCTTCTCAATGAAAGCAGAATTTGGTGAACTTCAATCGCTAGTGAACTGAAATGAAATTCCTACACTGTGAGTGCATAGCGTGCAATGAGCAATGTCTCAAATGTGCGTAGAAATGCATGAACGAATTAAAGCATTGTTTTCGTTTGTGCATGACCTAATTTGGTACGTTGGCCACTGCACTAAAAACAACTTTGTTTGCTCTAAATCCAAACTAGGTACATTCCATGCACAGCTTCGCAGAATGCAGCATTAGTTTGTACGAAATGTATTATATACGTTGCCTGTGAACTAGAGTACATGATATCATATGGAAAGATAGTTGCCAGCATTTGAGTTTTCACTATCTTTGCATGGAGTAGAAATGGATTTTATGCTTTATGTTTATGCTCACACACTCTTGTTTTAGGGATGAGGAGAGTGTGATAAGAGCTATAATATGAAGCCAGCAATAACCGCAAACTGAGATGGAAAAGACGCATGTAAAACTTGAGCAAAACGGGAGCAGAGATCTGATATAATATAAACCGTTACCATTTCTGGTGCTGTTGCCCAAATCTTTCTGGACGCTAACTACCTCCAAATATACAGTATCATTATAACCCATCAGGCAAGCTGAAATAACTCTTTGCTATTATAAAGTGGATTCAGTAGCTACATCACTTTCCTCGTTGAACCAACTCCACTTTCATGACAATTACCAAGTATTTTTACTATATCTAGACCACCACAGGTAAAAAAAAATAAAACATGTACATTCAGTGTCCAAAATCGTCAGCCTGATTTTACATTTCGAATGAAATGTTTCAAAGAAATTCCGTTTACAGAAAGTCGCTCATGCTGCATGCATACCTAGTTGGATTAACTGTTCATATCTGTAGCACTAAAATCGTTGTTAAAATTTTGAATTATCGTTAGCAATTTTAGCACAGTGATTTGACATGCCCATCAACAAAAATATGGTCAAGGGTGCCAGTTTATAAACCGTCATTTTCGAACAATCCATAATGAGCAATAACTCGAATTCAAAACAGCCTGGAATCATCCTAGGGGCTTTCCGGAGGCTCCTGCCTAATATTTAAATAAGTGTAAGTACGTTGACAATAATTTGGAATGTTTTGCACGTATAAAGGACCTTACAACCTGCTTATGGGATCTGGGCCACGTGGCGGACAGTTACGAAGTGGGTATCAATCGAAAGCTTATCGTTAGTAGAGCAAAAGTCTTGCTGGGCACTAGTCGCTAAACGCTTGCGCAAGTGCAGTATTGGGTGGTCTAAGATGTCATTTAAATACATGCAAATCCATGGTGCATGAATATAAATGTTGTCGTACTGCCCGTTTCTGATCACGGACAGTTAAGTGTGTACCACCGATTGAGAGCTACTAAGGTAGCGAGTAAACTGCACTGTTGCACGAGTACACATATTGCTGCGCATGGCTGTGATCTACCTACATATAGTCGGTAGAAAGCTGCATGTTAAAGAAACGAAGTAAGTTAAAAAAGAACCAATCCTATAGTGAAAGGTAATATCAAGCCTATAGTAAAAGGCTATACTACGCCTATAGTCAAGGGTAATATCAAACCTGTAGTAAAAGGTAATACTAAATAAATCTGTGGCCCAACCGAATGAAAAAAGTTGTAAGGTCCTTTATAGATAACATTGTCGCCTTACTCGCCATTGTACTCTCCACAATTTCCAATGATTTACTGTGAAAATTGCTGCAGTAACTTCTCATGTAACATGAACTGATAATGTTCTTTATGTAATAGGGCATTAAGTACGTAATGAGTGGGCTTTTGCCATTCAAATGCATGGACAAATGGATTGATTGTGTTTGAATGTAGATCAAGTAAATGGTCCATGTAATGGATTTTCATCATTTAGCATAACCGAGAGAAATGCGAATGAAGCGATCAGGTTTGACACAAGCAATTTTGCAAGCTGTTGGGGTAAAATGCTGAGCTGAGCTCAGATAATATGCAATATTGCCATTGCTGTCGTTGATGTCCATATCCATTAGATACAAACAACAGCGAAATACATGGTATCACTATACTCCACGATACCAACTGAAGTTGTTCTTTACTGTTATAAAGTGGATTCAGCAGCTACTTCACATCACTAGCTTAGGTATACAAATTAGCAAACATTCTATCTCTTCTGCTTCCCTGCTATAATCTGCAAGTTAAAAACCCAGCTATGTGAGGTGCAAAAATATATCGCGTTTTTGTTAGCTGACCTAACCATTTGTGTTTTCTCTCTGGCACAGAACGGTTACAACACTCATGCTACAATTCAATAATTTACACCCTTTCAATAAATGGCTCAGTGGAAAATGCTACACTCAAGTACATACCTCCAACATAACCTGTCAATATTTTGCAAAGCTATCATCTCAAGAGTTTGGATGCGTGCATATCTTACTCCTCTGATGTTGAATGGATTTGCTCTCTGAGCCAAAAAGGCTTCCTTGAGGAACTCAAAATAGGGACTGATGGATGGTGAATTTGTGACAGTAGCCATTTGCGCAGAGTCCTGGATTTTATTGTGAGTTGTCAAGTTCTGAGCTGCTTGGACTTAACACTTGAGCCCAATTTCTGCGCTGAGCACGTGAAGCTGAAGAAGTTGAAAGGCTTACGGTTCGTATAATGTATATTGGGCCACATAACGGCAGGACGAAATCAAATGCCTTTTGACGAAAAGCTTCTTCACATTGTTCAGCAAATGCCGTATCTCACTGAAATGACGATTGTTGGATTGCCAATGGAAAAACTCGGGTGGGTTGAAAACAACCTGGAAATGAGCCGAAGGTGTTTTGGGAAGTGCGTGGAAACGCGCCTAGGTAGAATGCAATGGAAAATTGTACCGAATCTGAAATCAGTGAAGATTTACGTTGCTCAAGGGAATCCCATCACGTTTATTCAAATGAAGGATATTTAAAACATGTTGGGAAGTTTTTTGACACAGTGGATAAACTCCAGTGGTTCTAGCTTAGACACCATAAAATTATAAATGTCCAGTTGTCGATATGGATTACCTTTCAAGGCAAAAAATATATATGTTACATGAAAGCAGCAGGCGTTATAATTAATAATATATATTACTTAATTAGAACTAGTCAGGCTTATGTGTTTGAGCTTTAAATATTTTATTGTACAAGAAATCTGTTGGCACATACATTCGTACTTAGAGAAAATAATTGTGCTGAATATATGTAATAGTAATAATGATAATAAACAATTTCCCTTACTTTTAATATGGCATTGATTACTTCGTGACTTTAAACAGATTACTTTAAAGAGGTCATGTAATTCTCTGATTGAATGTAAATATTTTCAAAGATAATTTGGACTGTATATTTAAAAAGTACCATTTCATTGACTAAGTTTATAGCTACATTCGGATTATAATTCATAAAAATTAAAAACCGAAGAATAAAGATGATTGTATTATTTTGTTTCTTCATTGCGCATATTCAGTGCTTACGCTGGAAATAATAATATTACATTCTATCTACTTAGAGCACAAGCAAATTAAATATTGATGTTCACGTATAAGTGACTTTAAATAAAATAACCATGTAATACTATTGATATCGCACAAAGTCGCATTTTTGTTATTTCGTTCAACACTTTAAATATCATAGCTACATATCCTATCCATAAAAAAAATTTTTCGGTTTCCATGGGAAATAGCATATACATTTTTAGTTCAGACCGTTAGGATAAGCTATATTGGTTGGCTAGATGTTGCACTTAATTATATGCTACAATTAGCTAACATTTGGTCCATTTCACAAAACAGTATTTTCTACTTCCTACATTGTTCCCTATTATATCAAACAATTTTCAATGTCAGGTGTCTTGTGAATGCTAGTCCCAACTTAGAATACACTATGTCTTTTTTAATTTCGACTGCATAAACTAATTGATCATTATATATACAACTCCAAATCAACGTTCGTTCAATCCAGAAGATTATGAGATATGTTTCGAGACGATCCACTTTCCTCCTTTTCCTGGAAACCTTGAACCAACAAATTACAAACATATTTGAACTTGACACGAACAATACACTGGACAATAATTTTTTTAGCAGATTTATTACTTCAAGTCCAACTCAGGTCAACTTTAGTATTCTGTTTCTGAATATAGTTAATTTCGGCACTTCCAAAAAGGCGTGCTTGAACAGCGCAACAGAGGAAATTAATGATCCCTCCGTGTCAGGTGGCGCCTGTCTTTCTTTCCTTTCCAAGCCTTTAATGTCATGGTTTGCATCTCTGAAATTAAAAATCTATCATTCAAACTCTTACATGAAATCTTTTAAGACCGCTCCAGAAGATGTATTTTTAATCACATTTCCACCGAACGTTACGTACCAATAAAATCCGTAATAGAAGCGTTCTCTACGTCACCGCATTCCCGCTAACTATCCAGACATTCAGGGCATCTCCTGAGCTTATTCACCTGATTATCCGAAATGCTAATCAGCAAATCGCGCCACGCATTCAAACCTTTAGTGATTTCCAGTGACATGACATTTTAAAACGCATTGGAGGCGGCCCAGCAGGTTGGCGCCATTATCCAGTGAATAATACTGTTTCGGGAAACTGGATGACGCAAAGGATGAGCTCACATTCCCAGCAATATCAAGCGATCTAAAAAGAAATAATAATTGCATCGTTAAATTGGTTTCACAAAAGTAAGAATAAAAGATCAGATATTTCTACTAAAACGCAGAATGTCAAATTTTTGCAAACCTTGCCAGAGAGGAATGACCAACTATATCATTGTTTCTTGATTGAAGTTTGTCTATATTTGCGTCACTTTTTTAACGAACGGCACTAAAGGCCCAGTGCCCTGCAATTTAATTTGAAGTTGGTAATTTGCCATAAAAAATTTGGTAAATTTTTCTGTCTAAATAAACAAGTCCGAGTTTTTGTTGTGATGCAATTTGTATATGTTTGCTTACACTTACAAGGGAAGGTTGTGAGGTGTAGAGAGCGCAGAGCCAAACGAGAATATATACCTGAATCATTTTTTCACGCTGATTCTAATGGTATATTTACTTTTTGCACAAATGAAATTGGTAGATTTTACGGGTATTTCATCTTTTCACCTCAAACTGAGGAGTCTGTAAGATGAACATAGGGTTGGTTAACTGTACTACAATGTCCACAATTCCCAAAAATATTCGACCAAAATATCCTTAAACATATTATGTATTCTTGCTGAGATGAACATATTTAATGTGCCGCTGTTACTTAATGATGAGGGAAAAATTTTCTGAAATGAAACTTGAAGGTTTATATGAAGTTCTTCATGTAACTGTATACTTGGTAACTATTCCCGTAATATTATCTTTTACTAGTGGCGTGGTATTTAACTATGAATTTTAATTTATAGAATTGTCATTTCAGTCTTTAGTATCGTATTTGTCACGCCATCCATATATTAAACGTGGACCTGCTTTACTGCGCCGCCCGCATATTGTGACATTTCCGTCCACGCTGGCTTTAGTAACTTTAACCGTGCAAAAATTGGTGCTGGTGGATTTTCCGTTAATTTGTACGTATCAGCGGTGCTTTAAACACCTTCTTGTCAGAAAAAATGCATAATGTAATACGAGCATTTTGACAGCATATTTTTGAAAATAGTGAACGCCGTAGTACTTATGATAAGCGCATGTTCATCATACAGGCTCCTCTGATTGAGGTGAAAAGATAAAATGCCCGTAAAATCTACAAATTTCATTTGTGCAAAAAAGTAAATATATCGTTAGAATCAGCGTGAAAAACTGATTCAGGGGCGTATTCTCGTTTTGCTCTGCGCTCTCTACACCTCACAACGTTCCCTTGTTAGTACAAAACGCAGTTTCGCCTCAAGATTGTCAGCTGTGCATTGGGATAACATTCAGCTCAAGCTCCTGAACTCAACCAGCAAAATCCATTTGCTTCATATGTAAGCCGGATCACAATCTCTGCTTGGCCGCTGTTTTTAAGTTGCTATACATCCTACTGTGAATGATCTCCAACCCTGTATAACTCTTCTTCACACTCGAAAAAGCAGGGACGGCAACTTCTGAGAAACTCATTGGTCTCCTTTCGTTGAGGGAATACCTCTGTTTTACGTTACCACACTTGTGCACAAGACAGTCTGTCTGCTTTTGGTCATTGAGATATACGTTGCCGAGCGGAGCAACCGGCCAGACCGACGGATCAAATTTGTTTGTGCTCTGCTTTCTCCAAAGTCGTGCAATAACACATGAGATGTTCATCAAATTATTAAACGCTTTTCTTCGATCTTGTCTGTCATGAATTGGATATTTTTTTTTAAATTGAACCAATCGTACCTTGTAAAATAGTGACAAACTTGTGCCAATATATTAATACTGTTGGTGTAACGCGGAAGCATACTAGGCAAGTATTTAGCGCATCAATTTACAAGCGAAATGAAATAATTCTATGTAGGTTCAGAATATTTAAAGTAGTATCAACAGGAATGACTCAACATTTTAATTGGATTGGTTTCAGGTCCCTTTGTGTTTGGTGGAGAGTTTCTAATCAACCTTTCTGAATCTGAGAGCTGTAGGGAAATGGAGGAGCAAGAATATGTGGAAGGACCAAACTCTGGATGCTTCCCCGGGAATGTGGAACTAGCGAAAGTTGAAGTTGCGGCTTTGGAATCAGACGGGGAGCATGAGGAGACAGACAACGAAGACGATTGCAACCCGCCTGTATTTCCGGAGGAATATGGCCTTCCGGAGAACATTGGAAATCAAGACGAAACTGAGCTGATAACCGAACAGGATGTGGTCACTGGGCAGCACGTGGGAAATTCCCTGGATTCACTTGAGCTGCGGTTTGATTCTTTTATGAATAAAACAGTGAACAAGCTTGCAGAACAGCAAGAGCAATTGGCAGAAAAGGATTTGTGGATCAATAATTTGGAGGGAAAATGTGCTCGACTTAACGACATAAAACGGAAGCTTGAGCTGGATTGTGAAGCGCTAAGAGGGCAAGTATCCGAGAAGGATCTGTTGATTGAGCAACTAAGTAAGAAGTTAAAATGTTCGGAATTTGTTAAAAATGGACACGGATCCGAAACTACTGAGCCGTGTAACGGAGTGAGTGAAACTTTAATGAATGACACCTCACCGCAATCGAACGAGCAAACGGATTTATTGGAACGGGATGAAACGCGGACAGTGGACGTTCACAAGGTTTGACCAAAATGTAATATTTACCAGCTCCGTTTTGTAAGAATTTTACTTTGGTTTCTTTGGTAGTGATAACTTTGTTAACTTTTTAGGAACAAATAATCAATGACGTAATAGCTCATGGTAAATCGCAACCCATACCTCTCGAGTTGCCGGCGGATAAGTTGGCGGAGTACACCAACTTGAACATGGAACAAGGATCGGTGGACGACAAAATGGTTTTGATGCTTTTCCCTGAGGTGACATTAATAATTTAACCATGTTCAGAACAAATCAATGTCGGATATTTAGGGTGACTGCTATGATTGTATGTTCGTTTTAATATATTTAGGTTGTCAAAGTTTTTTGGGACAAGTTTTCAAATGGACTAAAAATGGATAGAGATTGGCTTAGTAGCAGAATGGTATGCCGAGCTTGGAAAGATGGAATTGACCGCCTACTTACAAGCGGAAATGGTCCAGTCTCTCGTGTCCGTGGTACCTCCCTTGAGATTAGAAACTGGCAGTCGTCCATTGATTTACTAAAAGGCTGGATGGCTGCTTATAAAGATGTAGACCAGGAGATCCCATTTCCACCTCTAAAACTAACATATTTTGACTCCAACGTAAAACTTGTGGTGGATGGACAAGTACCTGCCGATTGTGCATTAGCGATGGAAGGATTCCTTCAGAAATTTGGTTCCGAAATTCGGATTTTTAAGTACATCATTGGTTGCTCTGCAATGTTGCAGTATGAATCTATTCCAATGTGGTACGAAGCATTCTCCGGGTGGCTGCTCCTGATGCCCAATTTGAAGGAGCTGCATCTCGGAGGTTTGGATAATCAGGGCAGTTGGGAAGATGCGCGTTTGACGGAAGACGAAATGGATTGGATTCGCGACAACCCATTTCCCATGTTCCACAACTTGGAATACCTTTCGGTGGCTTCAAAGGGATACCCTGAGGAAATAATTTTGTCGGCACTGAATAATAACAACTCAGTCCAGAGACTAGCCTTGAAGAATATGCCATCAAATTTATCAACCCATACATTTCCGGCCAATCAACTGTCGGCCATTGACGTGAACTTATTGATTGTGTCGAATGTTGACTGGCTCTGCTCCCTGAACCAAACTGACTCTCTTGAAGTTGTCTGCATTGAGACATGCGGTTCCTGGACTAATTCAGACGACAACCGAAAACATTTCGACCAAATCGTTCAGTTTCTTGAGCGCTGTAAACAACTCAAGGTGTTGGATCTCACTTATGAGCACCAGTATTTTACGTTTCCATTAGAATTGGCAAAATTGGAGAAGCTTACTCTCCGATTTGCAAGCTCCAGAACAACTCGACTGAATCAAAGGACGCTTTTTGAAATTGTACACATGGTTACATTGATGCCATGTCTCCAAGGAATCAAAATTATTGACTTAACAGTCCAAAAGATTGAGCAGGTTGGAGTTGTGGGGAAAGAGAATCAACGACGTTTACGACATTGGCTGGAAAATCAATTGATTTTGGAGCTATGGGCGACCCTCCCATCCTTGAAATTTGTCGAGATTGAACTGGCAAATTGTCGTCCATTTGTATTCATCCGACAAGCGTCTGAAAAATAATTAAAGGAACTTATTTGCTAGTTCTCGCGCTCGCATTACGACGATGGTGTTTACGTGTGTAGTTGTAAATATAAATTGGTGGTTTAATTTTTGTAAAAATGTTACCGAAAAAAAGATATATATGTAGCTGTAGTTAATCATATATTCTGATAATGAGTACAAGCTTTTAAGCTATCTTTCAGTCATTGGCTGGATTGCTCTGTTTGAGTTGACTATAAAATTAGGTCCTGTTAGATCTTGTAATTGTTTATTCTTGCAATTGGGTATCATACTGCGATTGTGCTAGAGCTAGAAATATGTGCCTTTAATTTGTTACTACAAGGCCTCAGTAGGTTTGGTTTCTTGGCATTTGAACATGTGTATGTAGAATAGTGAACGCGTGACTTTATATAATATGAGTTACATTATGTGCAGATGAAATATCACAAAGCATTTTGTTTGATTATCTGTGTAAATAAATTCTTGTAAACCAGAATAATTTGAAGTGATGAAATGTAAAATATTTTATTACAATAATAAGTAGGTATATCTGAAACCACTAAAAATACTGACATTTCTAAAGGCTCTAAATCCATGTTTTTCGTTTTGATGTCAGAAAAGTTATGATTCAATCTGTTATTACTGAAACCGTTGCTTTCCTTTCAAGACGGAAATATCAATTATGATGTCAATTTATTTTATGAGAAATAAAATGTTAGATTAATTCAGGCTAACACCAGCACATTTGGGAACATGTACCCTTGATTGCATCCGTTCATAATTTGGAAACCAATTTAGTAATTATTTTTTAACATCGCACCACAATGTTTTCGTATATACATGCATCACACTTTCGCAAAGCTGTTACGAATTACTTGCAAAATAATTCATTCACTTAATTTGCTACGATAATACTTTGTAATCATTTAAAACATTTATTAGATTCCGTAGAGTGAACTGTGTCCATACACGAGACATTCCATGCCCAGCTTCTTTGCCTGTACTGGGATTTCAAGCGAACTGTTTCATAGAAATTGCGTGCACAGAAAGCAGGCGTGATCATCATCATCATCAAGTCATTTTTAAGATCCATTTCACTTGCTGGCGTATCTAGAGATACATAGGAATACGAATATATATATTCTTTTATTTTGATACGCAACACGTTATAAAAGCATTTGAATAGCAATCAATCCAACAGCCAGTTAACCACACCACACCCTGTTTTCCTTATTTCAATACATCTCATAGAACAGAAGTTGAAATTCAAAAAAGATTGTGCATTTTTATGGTTTTCTGCTTGGACTGAACACTGATGGGATAACAACGTTTGACGAAATTGGGGTGCGTATTTGATACTGCGTAGCTTGTGCGTGAGATCAGTGACTTGACTTGATGGGAACATTTACCAAGTATGCAGTGTACAGGCTCACGATACAATGAAAAGCAAGTGTAAGCGGTGAGACGATTTCAGAGTGGTTTAGAAATGGTCGCTAGAATATTACTCAGATGTATTCAAGCGTTGTATGTACCAAGCATAAAATTGTGTAATTTTGGAAGGGTAATAAAGGATAGAGTAGCCTATTGTAGATTTCAACAGATACATCAAGCTGCTGGTGGAATTTTTACATGCACTTTTAATACAAATGCACGAATGGCAAGTGGCATAAACCTAAATTTCGTTATCTCACTCACAACGCTGCTGTGCATCTTATGTACATGTTGCTATGTACTTTAATTTTTGGAGTGCTCTATAAATTATTAGTAAATGGAACTTTGCTTTTCCTAGCAAACCATGCATACCTATATGTATGGGTTGAAGTCAAGCTCCACGTTAAGCAAGTTACATGTGCACGCATCGCCAAAAAGTTCATTGGCACAGTTACGCAATGCCCCATTTTTGCAGCATTGCTTCTTGTACAAGCATATACCTAGGTCAGTTACCAAAACACCAAGAAACTCGCTAATCCTTCATTTCAGTATTCTCTTTTGGTATGATTAATTCTAGTGATAATTCATTCATGTTTTTGAATCTAGGTCAGGTCAATGTTTTCATTAAGTGATTTTAAAAACTTAAGATACCCTGGGGCAGTGTCGTTTGGCAATGAAAGTTTTGCAAGCTGTTGGTGTAAAATTCATTCGGTCTAAATTGTAGTAATGGTAAAAGTTAGAACTTAAAAAACAAGTGAAATTTTAGCAGAGAGAAGCGGCGCTGAGAAAATTTGCAATATGCTGCTATCGTTACCATTGATGCCCATACCTATGATAGCGCATATTGCAATAATATACACAGCATCATTTTTCATTATACCCCACGATACAAACAGAAATTGCGCGTTTCCTATTATAGAGTGGATTCAGTAGCTATTTCACTTTCCTTACTGAAGCTTGTTACCAAATCTTGCACAAAACTGCTTCTCTGCTGCAATCTAATGTTTAAAAACCCAGCTGTATGAGGCGCAAAAAATGGACCGTATATTTGCTAGTTCATTAAATCTTCAGCATCCTCTCTGTGGTACAGCGCAAAGAAGGAAGAGAAACCAGCAAAGTTTGAGCAGAGAAAGAGGAACAGAGTGTTGAGATGTATTAGAATTGCCGAATACAATATCCCTGCTTCAATCTGCAAGTTAGAATACCAGCTGTGTTACGCAAAAAAATAGACCGCGATTTTGGTAGCTCTATAAATCATTTCAGTGATTTCTTACATACAGAATATTTGGAATATTTTAACCGTTACTAAATTACTTACAAGTGAAAATTAATTGAGCCGTTTATTGTGTCATCGCGACAAATTGTTTTATTGTGTCAAGAGATCCTCAAGTGATCAGAATTTAAGTGGAGCTAATATATGGACAATTGGCAACTTGCATCGTTGCAACGCTGCTTGCAAATTTATTAGCTTGAAATACAATTTAAAAGCCAATTATGGAGTCGAGCCAATCTAATAGTGTGGGACCTGTGACTCGTCGGAGGAGTGCAGCCATTGTTACAACCCGGATTGAGGAGGAGAAAAGGAGGCGCCTAATGTTAGAGCAGGAGAGAAGACGAGAGGTCGCAGAAGCGACGCGGATACCGGCTCCTAATGACATCATCGTAGATCCAACACTTGGACAAATTAAGCAGGAAGTTGGTGAGAGCGTTGTGAAGCAGGAAATTGCGGAACCCCAAGAGCACGAAGACAATGAACAAGTTGTCGTCGACATTAAGCAAGAAATTACGGAACACCAAGAATCTGGGCATGTTGTCGTGATCGTTACCGAGGAAATTGACATTTCACCGACACCACCACCAACTAGTCCAGCATGTTCTAACTTTGACCACACTTTGGCTGACCAAGACAACAGCAGTGCAAGTGCCAGTGAAACTACAACGCCACTTGAGCCCATTCCAAATAATGATTTGCAACGTCCAATACCTTTATATGTAGAGTTGGAAAATTTCAAAAGGGAATCCAAACTTGAGTTTGCACAGGTGAAGGAGCAGCTTGCATCTAAGGATTTGAAAATGCAAGATTTGGAGGCAAAAGTTTTCCAGTGTGAAAGTTCCTACCAAAAAGTTGAAACTGAACTAAACTCGATGCGTTCTCAGTTGGCAGAAAGGATTCTTATGGGCGGCACATTTGTTCCCAATAATTTGCAAGATAATTCTAACTTAAATGAATCTGGACATTTGGCGGTATCGGATGACGAGGTTGGAATCATCCAAGTTAGTACAAAATATTCTTCTTCAAGGCATATTGAACATTGTTTTTTGGTTCTTTATACATATTTTTGTTGATTAACTTACAGGGACAAAATGGCCCCGAGTTAAACAACCCAACAGCCCTGCAGAATGCCGGAAATTTGACGGATGTCGACACGAGAGCTACTAATGTGACGTTTGATGATACAAAAGTTTTGCTGCTTTTCCCCGAGGTACAACTTATATCGTTACAACAGTCACAAAATATGCGCCCAAATATGTTACATACTTTCAAAAGTTGCTTTTGTCCCCTTTTTAGGCTTTACGAGTTTTTTGGGAGAAATATGGCACGCATTCCGAAAATGGTTGGAAGTCCCTCAACCTACTAACCTGCAGAATGGCCTGCCAGGCATGGAAAACGGGAGTTGACAAACTACTCACCAGCAAAAATGGCCCAGTTCCTTTCATCTACTGTACAACTATTGAGATTCACATCAATCAATCATCATCTGATTTAATGAGCCGTTGGATTAAAGCTTACAAAAAGGATCATCTATTCCCGTTTCCTCCAAAGCAAGTCATATTGATCGACTCAGAAAGTCAAGATTCCCCAAGTTATGACCAGATAGATCTAACTCACATGGAGACTAGGAAAACTTTCATGGAATTATTTGGACATCACATCCGAGTCTTGAAGTACACCATGCGCCTTAGTGCAAGCAGTTATTACAGCGATCTGGAGGAGTGGTACAGAGCGCTTACCACATGCCTCTGGTTGATGCCCAACTTGAAAGAACTGCATCTTCACGACATGGATGTTCCTGGAGCGTGGAAAGAAAAATCTGGAAATCCATTGGAAGCGGATGTGCTTCGGCGGTTCGAATTCCCGCTGCTCCGTAAATTGAAATCCTTTGTCATCACTGGAAATGGCTTTTCAGAGCATTTGGTCTTCTTGGCCCTGTCCAAAAATGATTCCGTGGAACATGTTGGGCTCAAATACATCCCGGAAACACTCCCGACCAACATATTTCCAGCAGATCGTCTAAAAAGTTTAGACTTGTGCATTTCCTGCTCAGAAGATGTTGACTGGCTTTGCTCGTTGAATCAAACAGGCTCCCTTGAGATACTCAAAATCCATACGGGTGGCTGGTGGATTTGTGATAGTAGCCACTTGGGAAGGGTCCTTCATTTTGTGGAGAGCTGTCAAGTTCTGACCAGCCTGGACTTGACACTTGAGCCCAATTTCTGCGCCGGACCGGTCAAGCTTAAAAAGTTGGAAAAGCTTACAATTCGAGTTTTGGGTCGCGCAACAACTCCACGAAATCGAGTGTCCTTTGTCGAGAGGCTTCTTCGCATGGTGAAGAAAATGCCGGTTTTGGGGCACATGACCATTGTAGGATTGCCGGTGGAGAAAATGCGGTGGGTGGAAAACGTCACGGAGGTGAGCAGGAGTCGTCTTGGGAAGTGTGTGGAAACGCGGTTGGTTGGGAAACTGTGGAAGGTTGCCGAGGGCCTGAAATTGGTCGAGATTCAATTGCCTCATGGTAATCCATTCAATTTTATTCGCAGGAAGGATGCTTAAGTCATGTTGGGAAGACAAATTGCGTCAATTTTTTAGATAAATTTAATCCCGTTGTTTAATTAACGTAGTTTAATTAAATATAATCCGGTGGTTCCAGTTTAGATGCCACAAAATATGCAATGGCTTATTGTGAATAAATATTGGCTTTAAGACAAGATTTTGTACGTTTTTATGATAGAATTTGTTGTAACTGTTAATATTTTACTACCTAGAGGTTTGAATGTTTTTATATTATAGAAAATGTTTTACCACATTTGTTAATACTTAAAGAAAATAATTTTCCGTAGTATATTACAATAATAAGCAATTTTTCTTAATGTTAATCTGGTATTGATAACTTAATGACAAGTAGGCGATTATAATGGTTATGTTGTTCCTTGGTTAAGTATAAATATTATTCAGGACAATTTGGAATGATCATTTTTTAAATCACTATCTGTACTGAATATGTTTACATTTTTGCTCATCAAATAATTTTTAAATTAAAAATTTATCAGTAATGATTATTATAGTATTTTGTTTCTGCTTTATCCAAATTCAATGCCTAGATTATGAAATAATAGATTCACAAAATATACAATTGACAAATAAATACTAATTGTAAGAGTGGTTTTTCTGTTTCAGTGACAAGAATAAATGAACCATGTAAAATAATTGATATCCCATCATGTCTGATTTCTGTTTATTTTGTTCATCAATAAAAAACGTATTAGTACATACATTATCTCTTCGTTATAAAATAATATCTTCGCGTCATCATTAAATTAATTTCTTTAAAATTTCGACTGCTCCAAGAAATTGATCAGGAAATATTAACAAGTCCAAAATCAAAATTCAGTCCGGGATGTGTCGAGCCTTCATATGGTCGTCAACTTGGTGGACTGGTCCTTCCCAACAACGTGAGTTGAAATAGAGCACAGGAAGTAAGTAAAATGGTTAACATCAGTTTGCATGTAATCCCAAGGTCCCTCTTCATGTTCTGAAATAATTCGATGAAGTTCTGAAATGAAACGCACATAGAGAAGTATAAGCACCCAATATACCTTTAAAAACACATACAACTTATTTGATCATATAATTGTTGAAATAATATCATAATCGCAGAATATTTTTTGTATCGCCAACGATTCAACTAACTGTATAAAAATACTCAGTAACTGACTGTGCTTTTAATACAAATTTTGGGCGTTGTAATATTTTATGACATGCAAATATAAATCCATTGAAACTGTAATAAATCGTGGTGCTATTTCATACTACTTGATGTAAGCTGTGATCCAGTGCAATAATAAGAAAATGGACAAGTATAAGATCACGAGTGATTCTAGGTGATTCACGAATCATTACTGCAATGTCTAAAAAATTGAGTGCCTCAGCTCAGTTGGTTTTTTACGTACGTGGCGTGTGTTCATTCAGAGTCCATGATTCCTCTTGCATTGCGTGTGTGTGTGGGAGCATCTTCTTGACAGCGTTTTGTGCGTACCACTTACACATGCTAACATTTCTGTGCAATTTCAGCGTACATTTCTGGTGGGGTCGTCTCTAATATATGTCAACAAATTTGTCGTAACACAAATATGCACAAACAATACATTGACGGATCTTGTGCGTCATCTCCGAAATTTAAATGTCTAATACCCGTTCAGTGATTGTTGTGGGGGAATGCACTTCCGAATTTGTTAACATTATGTATGAACAAATAAAATACTGTGAGGAGTTGATGAGTTACGATATGCTCTGTCAAGATTTTGAAAATGTCTACATTTACTGATGGCCTAAGTATTTTAATTCCGAATTGTTTGGTTAACCTGGTAACCCATTAGGTTGATATTTAGCTTTATCTTCTTCAGGTAAAAATAATAATTTTATAGTTAATTAGTTTTTATGAAAACGGGCATCAATTCCTAGTGCGTCGTTTGGTTTGGTGGGGATGTGATTGGTAGAGTGTGTACTTCGTTGTTGAATTTTTGTGCTAAATGCCTATGTTAAATGTGGAGACAATTAATTAATGGTTTTTAGATTGAATTAGTGCTAAAACACAATACAAGAATGACCAGTGACCCTACGAAGGGAATACAATTAGGAAGAAAGGAACTACATTCCAATCACTTTATCCACCCACATATTTCCTGTAATTCAACTGTCAAACATTGACGTGAGCTTGTTTAGTGAGTTGGATGTTGACTGGCTCTGCTACCTAAACCAAACTGGCTCGCTAGCGGTTATAAAAATGGATACATGTGTCCCTTGGACTGGTGACGAAAGCCACAAGAATCATTTCAGCAAAGTCGCCCGGTCAATAGGGCGCTGTGGACGGCTCATGTCGTTGGGTATCACAATGAAGCACCAGTTGAGTACTGCTCCCCTTAAATTGTCCAAACTTCAAAAACTTACCACCACATTTCCAGGCTGCGGGATTGCTCTAATGAATCAAATGCCCAATTGCACAAAGTGATTATTAAATGTACGAATGCGCATGGTGATGATGATGTTGCTTGTTTCTATGGTATTCAGTGTTTGTAAAAATAAAGTTAAAACCACAAAAAATAAAAAAAAAAGATTAACTGTGGGATATTTTATCCTTACCACGGGTAGTACCAGCCCGAAATGACAACAGCAATGTTAAATGAACAATGAAATATTAAATTTTCCACAACAGCAAGAATATATTTGTGAAAATATAGACGATTCATTTTTATATCCATTTATTATCTTCCAGCGGTTTTATTCATATACCTTTACATAATGCAATCTTCCAAGTGAATGCATGCATCATAATCTAGCATACCTAGGATTAATTACGCATAAAATACATACAATTTTATTACAATAAATACATTTGGAATTACAATTTTTAAATAGTTATAATAATTTAAATATATTTCAAACGCTTACTTAAGATAATGCTAAAAAGTTATATATGGCATCTTTAAACATTTCATCCCTTTAAAGTTTCACAATCAATCATCACCATTTCAACATTAAAATTCAACATATGTCAGTTAAACTAGAGTTTTCGCTGCGCACAATTGGCATGACTCGGTACATACGAATGAATGTAAGAAGTACTAATCAATGCTCCTTGTCCAATAAATTGCACTACCAAATTGGAATCCACTCAAGAAGAATTTCATCGCATAGCCACTAATAATACATACCTACGAGCATATTGCGAATAAAATTTCATATACATGTGTTTCATTTCTGTCGCGGGATATATCTACTTATCAATACAAACATGTTCCGGAATCCATTCCCCCATAAATACGAAACGGTAACATGATACCATCGTGTATATTTGAAGTTCTTGACTAAAGTTACCTAATCTCTTTCATCTACTCCTGACAGGTATTTAACTAGTCCAATTTAACGAAGTCGTTGGGCCAACTACTAAGCAATACGATTGCCCTTATTGAATTTCTACGGTATAAACGTTTCCACAAATAACAACGTTATCTGATCTGAGGGTTTAAAAACATATGCCTACTTATATTTATTACCTAAGCAGACATAATAAAGAGAACAAGCAGAAGCTTTATTGGCTTTCACTTTTATATTTTCCCTAAGGATTGCTTACTACGTGGGTTCTCAGCCTAGATTGATTTGGTCCTCACGCTACCTATTATAAGACGTAGCGGAAATAGCTCTTTTCTGCAGTTATTTCAATGGATCCGTTTAACAATACCACACCACAAATTTGCAATTAGTCCACCGACTCAATCTTGCAGAAATGCATTTTCGTTATGAAAAAACCCATTTCCACACTAACGTTCATTAACCAAAGACAACAGCGTATAATCAGTTGACTAGTTTCAACAATTAATAAGAGCTAATGACTGGATTTTGTGCGTAAAACATGGAGACGCTCATTTCGCTATGTTTAGAGATTGCACAGTACAATCCTACTTTACTACTGTCGACTTCAGGGCTATTGTATAGAAGCGAATGCATCTGAGTGGACAGGCATTTGAAATGGATTTATAATATCCATATATGATGATAATGCAAATATATGCATTTCATAGCCGTAATGTTATTTATAGAGATCTTGACCACATTTTCTCTGATCAGGGTTTTAGCACATTGGTTAACGGTTTTACCAATGACTGTATCCTCATTTCGTTCCCGCCGTAAGCAGCAGCCTATCTTATTCTTAATTTTAAACATTCGTACCTGCTTCCAGTATTAAAATTCAACATAATTAAATAATAAGTTAACATAAATGAATTCTCACATTGAATGTTTATTGGCTGTCAAGAAAGTACCTATTCAAAATGCAACTCATTTGTTCGCCAATAGTAGATAACGAAACCGCGAAAGCGGAACAAATTTCTGATACTACTGACTACAGTGTACCCTTTGCTTGTAATTATCAAAGGCAACGTATAGACTAGATTTTGCAGACTCGTAGGAAAACGTTTTATTACCATAAAGGCGGGACAACGAAATATACTGAACTTCTTGTCATAATAATGTGAACATGCTTGCTAAACTGAGACTGCATCGGAAATCAGGCAGAAAAGCATTTTGGGAATTCTTTTTTAAATACGATACGGAGATAATCTGTAAAGACATTGGTACACAACTGATTATTTCTGAAACGAGTAATCACATTTTACTCGGAACGGTTTCAAACGCAACACCGTACGCATTAAACCTCACCTGTAAAACAAACACTGTAAAAATTCACCTCCACCAATACCAGTCATTGGACTTGTTTGAGCCATTTCGAACCCGATGTGGCTACACATCAGAACATGAACATACATCAGAACATGAACATACATCAGAACATGAACATACATCAGAACATGAACATACATCAGAACATGAACATACATCAGAACATGAACATACATCAGAACATGAACATACATCAGAACATGAACATACATCAGAACATGAATATACATACATCAGAACCCGTCATGAACACTCTTACGATGGTAATATCGAAACGCAATATGACCTGACAGGTTAGTATTTTCATGCATCTTTCATGTGATTCAAACCAAATGATCGTAAAAGTTTGTGTTGTGGTGTCGTGTCTAAACGATAGAATCATTATCAATGTGTTATATAATGATCAGATAAGGTAGACGAATATTTTTTGCAAGCGACCATTTGAATACAATATGTTTAATAGTAGTAAATTGCTACATTGAATATTTCGTTTGATTACATTCCAACAAGCTGTCTTGTGTCTGTTTATAGGCCGCGACTTGTTCGATGTAATTTCAACCTGTTTGAATGTTCATTTCGTCATCAATAGCAAGTGTAAAATGGGGAGGCAGGGTGAACCCTATGTCATCTTCAACCTAACTAAAATCATTGCTGTACTTTCAAACGAAAGTGTGGCACCCCAATCCTCTTCGATAAACTATAGAAGACTGCATACAACCCACTTCTCAAAAGTTATATTCAGAGTTCTGAGCGGCGACATTTTCAATGTTTGCAGATGTTCTCTTCAGTGGTATATATTGTTTTGCTTGCTTTGGTTATGTTAATAGATTTTTTGATATTTTCTGTAGATGCAACTACGTATAATAAAATACGTATAATATGTATGACATAATACTATATTAGACAAGAATCGTGAGAATAGTGTAATGAATTAAATGTGTAAACGCATTGTTGGAATTTGTCAGCAATGCACTATCATAAAAGTTATTGTAATAATATACCTATTTGATCAAAGTCAAATGAGTTCATGCATCATGTAATGAATGGCTATATTGTAATGTAATGAGAAAGATGATAAAAGGAGAGAATAAATTACGCGAGTTATCACTCGCTTTTAACAAGTTCAATATTTATTATACACCCATAACACTTATTCTTCCATGAAACACCTACCTAACAGCCCTTGCAGACATTTCAAGTTATAAAACCCACCTGCGATTCTACATTGAATCTAAAGGTAAACTATTGCGATTTTTGACCGGAGTACTAAAGTGCATACCCAATCCCTTTTCATGAACGTTGTTTCACCGCATTATTATCATTTCATATATATGTCGACAAAATATGGTCATGAAACTAAATATTCAGCAGCAGTGCATGCACAGTTCTACAACGGATAACCGTGCAATGCTACTTGTATAGCATCCTGTTATATGACAATAATAATTTATGTATTTCATCTTCACCAAACTTGGACAAGCCAATCACATGGTACACAGAATTAAATACGGATTGTAATGACGCCGTGAGACATGATTCCTTTTAAGAAAATTGCTTCACGGTGATATAAATGGCAAAGATTTCTTTCAGAAATAATTCCAGGAGTGCCACAATATTGTTATCACTTCCGGAAGATAAAATTTCATGTGGAAACAAACTGTGACAGGCATCTGAGTGGTCCACATAGTAAATTGAGTTTTAATTTACCTCCAGTATTTCCCGGTAGTTTAAATGATATGAGTAAAGTTTGTGCAACATTGGATATTCTTCCGCTCATATTGCCAGTAAACGAGCCTACAATTTATGTTAGGATCGTTGCTGAATGGAAATAAATGTGTTGAAATACACACGTGCGTAGAAAACTTTCCAGGTGCGTAGAAAACTTAAAGTCGACATCAAAATCTCAGTTTGAAGTCATACTTGCCCATTAACTTAAAAGAAGGATAAAATCCTTACAAATGTTGGATTCTACCTGAGTGTCATAAATACTTTTTGAGGAATTTATTTTTATGCCGAAATTTATGCCACGAGGAATAACAGAAATGACAGACTAATATTATATAAAACGTCCGATGGTTTTATATATCATATGATTTTTTAAATTCTACATTGAATCACTTTTATTAGTGCTCGCGTATGCTGACAAATAAGTGCAGTGATTTCCTAGCTGGAAAACTCCCAATATTGAGATAGGAGTGCATGGATTAACAGTTTTAGCAATGACTGTATCCCTGTTTTGTTCCAGCCGAAAACTTCAGCCTTTTAATCTTACATACATTCAACCGGTGCATTTATTTGGTCCCCGTATACAATTTTAATATTACTGAATGATTTGCCAACATGTTTGAAATTGTACACTGAAACATTCATGGGCTCAAGTAAGAAGCTGTATATTTGCGGACAGGATAGTATTACCGCAGAAAATGCTTACGGAAATGGTTACTCGAAAAAAGTGTGCACGTCTCCCTGAAACTTCAATGAAAATGTTGTTGCCCAAATCAATGTAGAATTTCCTGTGCAACCTAATAACTTTTCAGCCATAAAAAATATGTTCCCGTTCCTCGAATACTTGATAAGATATGTATCGTTTATACGCACATTGTATAAAGCATTCTCTGGATCATTTATAAGCTTGCAGCATTGCTTTGTACAGGTCATGAGAATTTCAAAATGTGGAAATTTTGCACGCCTTCTTTAATCTTCAAGGTAAAGTTGCAACTGTCCCAATATAAGAATTTCTTTTGCTGCCTAACGACATTGCATCCACCACAAAAAATGATCTCTTTCATTGGAAAATTATTAATTAATATATGGAATGTTTATGCACACATTGTATAAATCATTCCCTGCGTCATTTATTAGCTTGTGCCATTGTACAGGCATGATAATTTATAAAAGTATACTGACATGAATAGTGTACAAACTACCTTTCTCATGTCGTGGCTGCACCACTGAAGTCGTGAGTGTCAAATGATGAAAGTGGCAGGCATTACAATGATAATGCTACTCGTAGATTCCAATATGATTATTATGCATTTTATGTTATCATATTTCAAACTGCGCCCACTCTCTTTACTTTCACGAAAGTACATTTTTTCGTAACAGAATCCCAATTCAGGCTAGACACAACCAAGTCATATAGTTTGTATATTGCTTGCAATGGGGATATGCTCAGTGATTTCCAGGTGAATAGAGAACTCAAAGTTGAAATCGAAATCTCTGTTTGAAGTAATGCTTTCTCATTGAATAGAAAGCAGGATACAAATAGGATAGTGTAAGTCCTTACACATACTGGACTCTATCTGAGCCTCATAAATGCTTTTGCAGGACCCTTCCTGGTGTCCAACTTTATCAATTATCAGATGTGGACAACACGATATGGGAATATACGCGTTCAAATAGGTAAACATTCTGATAAAAAAAATTGGGGGACGTTGGATTGCTATTTAATTCGTGGATAGAAATATTTACATTATATTCCTAATATTTTTTGAAGCAACAGGTAATGCCTTTAATATTCGTGAAACTAATTTTCATGAAACAGTTATTTTTACCTATCACTTCATACCTAAACCACATGCTCCTCATGATATTTATTTCATGAAAATCTTTACCAAACAATGCGAAGTGAATTATAAGTTGAAGAGCATTTTAGAATGCAGAAAGGACAATACCGCCAAATCCGCATAATATTTTTCAGATGCAGAAGATCCCTACATTCCCGGCCCTTATCTAAGTTGATTCCTTGGTTTGCAATGGGCGTATTCACATGGTAAATCTTATTCCCGAGCAAGTGTACATAAACTATAATAATTTACTACTATGATAGTGTCAGCAATTGCTACTCTGGAGCGGCCACGGCAATCCTTATGGATAATCAATAATATCATATGTTTCCCGTGCATTTGTTGCTGAATTAAAAGCGCGAAATATAAACCGCTTGAGTATTCCTTAGTCCTCATGGCCTACAATACATCAATGATCCAAATTAATTCTAATGACCTGCCCTTATCACAGGACAAACTTCAGGTCTAAGATTTTCTTCAAATTCGGCGTGTAGACACGCGCGATAATTTGATGACATTTTTGCAGAGCAGGTCTTGTTTGAATATCAGTTGCATTTTTTGGAGACTAAAACAGTACTTACATTAGTACCGTTAGTGGTGATATATGTATGTGTAGGTAAAATACCGGAATGATATATGGTTGGGAACAACACGAGAATCGAGAACAATGATGGAACGGTCGACATGATTAATCATTTTTCCTAATGAAATCAATAAAACATTACTAACATGCTGTTTGTGCCCAAGCCATCATGATGTATTCAAAGTAAAGTCATTTTGGGTTCCATGACGTTTTCTTTTTTTTGCAAAACCAAGTGTTTTTCAAGTTCGAGAAAAACATAATGGGATTGCGATAGAACTTAATGGCACCACAAAAATTCCTTTACGGAAGCGGATAAGCGGAAGAAATGTGAACGTCTCCCGAAATTTAAAATAAATAATTTACTTCTCCAATGCAGGAATTTCCTCTGCAGCCTAACAACATTTTATCCCCCACAAAACGAACTGTTTCGTTAAAACATTTGTATGATAGGTGAAACGTTTATGCATACATTGTATAAAACATTTCCTGTGTCATTTATTAGTCCGTATTATTGCACATGTCACGACCACTTCAGAATGCATACTAATCTAAAGATTGCACTACGAACTGCTTTATATATTGTTCTAATTCTAACTACACCACTAAATTGGTAGGGCACTACATGATGTAAGGAACAATTTAATTCTGTGCACCATTAAATCGGGGATGTGCGATGCAGTATGTGTTTTTATGAAACTGGCTGGTATCGTATTACTGTGTCACAAACAAAAGTGTGGTACCCAAAACCTCTTCGATAAACTTGAGAGTACGCAGTGCCCTGAACGTGTGAAGTCCCTGAAGCGAGTTACAGATATTGCGTAATGTCTACATATGACTTCCAAAGTGGTACTTGCTCGCTCGTATATATATTTTTTTTGAAAGGTCGCAAAACTTTTTACATTAAAGCTTGCAATTTGCTACATATTTGCGCCAACGTCGCATGAGTCAGATAAATGTTTACTACTTGTTTGACAATAAATTTCGGCGACAATATCCTCTTGATTACAATATGTCTCGCAAAATTAATTTCTGTAGAATTTCCTCTGCAACCTAATAACTTTGCATCCGCAAAAAACGATGTCCCCTTTATTTGAATACTTGTTAAGATACGTATCGTTTATACGAACATTGTATAAAACGTTAACTGCGTCATTTATTAGCATGCATTATAGCACATGTTATGACAATGTCAAAATGCTTACTGACCCAAAGTGTTTACTTCAAACTGGTTAACAATATATGCTAATCCTATCTATACCACAAAATTTGTGCATATGAAGCAGCGGAATATTCGCCAGTCACTTATCATATTTGCATGAATGGCATTTACGTGTATACAAGCACTCTTGGACATTGTCAGTACATACACATTTGTATGTCTTTATGATTTGGTTGATTCTAGGCCAAAGTTATCCAGGAATGTATAAATAGGACGCATTTTCCCTCCTGCCGAAATCTTCCACCAAATACTTTCAAAGTAAGAATTTCTTGTGGAACCATACGGCATTGTGTCGCACCACAAAACATACTCTATTTCCTTTGAAGTTTATAATTAAGTTAAGTGACGTTTATACATACATTGTATAAAGTACATTCCCTGTGTCATTTTTTTACTTGTAAGAATATGTCAAAGACAACTACGGTTACATTTCCTACTGTGCTTTTCATTGTATCATCTAACGTCGTTGAGGATGGAGGGCGCCATCAAGTATCTGTCACAATGCACCTGACTAATATGGTATTACTGTATCATAAAGAAAAGTGTGGCAAACGAATCCTATGCGATTATGCCGCTAGTAATCATCAGCCATTTGTCATACAGGGTCATGCTGTGCTGAACAACAAGTGCTCAAGTTCAACTAGAACAGTATGTTCACCTTGATCCAGTGTAACATAAATTCTAACAGCTGGTAGTGATAATAGTAACCAAAATTTTTGTCAGAGCCCTAATTAAAAGGGTTTACATTTTTTTAATTGCAAGGGCGTTTATTTCATACATTTGATGCAAACGACCTGCGGGACAACTTATCATTTCCTATGGATTACATATAATTAACTGATCAAAATTGTGAGATATAATGTGAATTTACAATAAACAGTTTCCGGTAAGTGGATAGCCACTTAGTTAAGGGTATTTCAACTTATAAAACCCACCTACGATCCTGCATTGCATCTAGCGGCAGATTATTCTCATAGTCTCAAGCAATACCAAAGTTCATACATAATCCATTTTGATGAAAGCTCTTTCTCCTATTACTTAAATTTCGCAGAAACATATACTAAATATCAAGAACTAATAAACATTTGAGCTTTTCGTAATTTTTACGTAATATTGTTGGAATTGAGGGCCAATATTACCTACTAATTGGACCGAGAGGTGGTAAAATGTTTAAGCATTCCTATGATTTTGAATTCCGCAAAGAACATTTATACGATGGCAATATCGAACCAAAAAACCATCTCATAGTGCAGGAGTTTCATGAATCTTTGCTATGAATCAAATTTCAACGTTCCCAGCCTATAATACCAAACATTGAAACACTTACACATATATTTTAATGATACAGACTTACACAAATGATATTTCCCTTTAACATAGGTTTTTACTTTTTTGGGATTTTTGTTGTGCCCAACTGCATTTAATTGGGCATACCGCCCTTTGCCGCAAGATATCGCTTCATACTACAACATCAGTTATATGTAATTTCCGGTTGCCTCAGTAGACGCTGAAATACGGTTACACGCAGCAGGTACGCCCTTTGAAACTGCCTTTTCAAATTCGTCAAAGGGCATAGGAAATAAATTTCAGGACATTGTATCCCTCACAAAATATACCCTGCTTCCTTGAAAGAATATAAATTAAGAGATGTAACGTTTATACGCACCTTGTATAAAGCATTCTCTGGATCATTTATAAGCTTGTAGTATTTGTGCAGTTCGTGAGAATTTCAAAATGTGCAAATTTTTCTGGTCATGGCCTTCTTTAAAGGTCATGGTAAAGTTGCAACTGTCCCAATATAAGAATGTCTTTTACAGCCTAACGTGATTGTACCCACCCTAAAAGTCTACCTGTTTCCTTGGATCATTGTTAGTTAATGTGTGGAATATTTATACACACATTGTATAAATCATTCGCTGCGTCATTTATTAGCTTGTGTTATTGTACAAGTCATGATAATTTTTAAAAGGCTACTGACATGAATAGTGTGCAAACTAGCTTCTCAAGTCGAAGCTGTGCCACTGAAGTCGGGAGTGTAAAATGATGAAAGTGGCAAGTTGATACTTCGCAGACAACTATCGTCACATTTTTTATATTTCCGTACATTTCGCCCATGTCTCGTCAAGCAACCGAGGAAAAAATATTGCGCATCAAACTGTATAAATGCGGCGGCGACTCAGAAAGAGTCACGGAAATATATTTTCTTGACTTCATTATGTGCGCCTTAAAAATGTGAAAACGCGATCACGTTTTTGTAGTAATGAACCTGGCGTTTTCTGTATCCAGAGAAATGTGTGACACCCAAAACCTCTTCGAAAAACCTGAGACCATTTGTAACCATGGAAACCTGATCCTCATCCCGAACAAAATTATTAAAATGGTATGTTTAATTGCAACTGAAATATAACAGTCCTAAGAAACTGAAATTGATTAGATTAATTGTATAGATGTTCACTTCTTACATTTGATGCAACATCGTTCCGGAGAGCTTATTGGGTTAAAAGGAGGACAAATATCTGCACCAATCATTAAGCTATCAATGCAAGTTGTTAATATGAGCGCATGTTAATATGAACACGAAACTATTTCAAATAGGGATGGCATACATTTTATCCACCAAAAGAATCGAACGGGAGGCAGATCTTAAAAATATTCTTCAAATCTAATTCAAATGGGGAAAGAGAATACTCCTCCAGTATTACAATGCAAATGCTACTCGTAGATTCCAACACGATTATTATGCATTTTATGTTATCATATTTCAAACTGCGCCCACTCTCTTTACTTTCACGAAAGTACATTTTTTCGTAACAGAATCCCAATTCAGGCTAGACACAACCAAGGCATATAGTTTGTTTATTGCTTGCAATGGGGATATGCTCAGTGATTTCAAGCAAAATAGAGAACTCATAGTTCAAATCGAATTCTCTGTTTGAAGTAATGCTTTCTCATTGAATAAAAAGCAGGATACAAAGAGGATAGGATACGTCCTTACAAATACTGGACTCTATCTGAGCCTCATAAATGCTTTTGCAGGACCCTTCCTGGTGTCCAACTTTATCAATTATCAGATGTGGACAACACGATATGGGAATATACACTTTCAAATAGGTAAACATTCTGTTAAAAAAATGGGGGACGTTGGATTGCTATTTAATTCGTGGATAGAAATATTTACATTATATTCCTAATCTTTTTTGAAGCAACAGGTAATGCCTTTAATATTCGTGAAACTAATTTTCATGAAACAGTTATTTTTACCTATCACTTCATACCTAAACCACATGCTTCTCATGATATTTATTTCATGAAAATCTTTACCAAACAAGGCGAAGTGAATTATAAGTTGAAGAGTAATGCATTTTAGAATGCAGAAAGGACAATACCGCCAAATCCGCATCAAATTTTTCAGATGCAGAAGATCCCTACATTCCAGGCCCGGAAAAGCGATGTCTGAGCCTTTTATGTGATACGGCTAGTGATAAAGTTTTGAAAATTTTTGTAGCCAAAAGTGACACTGAACATTTACTTGACGGTCTCAATTGAATCTGTTCGCGCTTTCAGGACCGGAATTCCGTCAAACGTCTCACATTTGAGCGTGCAATAGAAAAAAATCCGAGCTAAATTGTTGGATTATGTACGTCCAGAAAATTTGAACTTTGTGTTAAGTGAAATGTCGACTCGTCCCTGTTGACGAGCAAAGTTCGTTATAAATATAAATGTTGGCATACCCATTGAACTTGAAAAAATTACTGCAACAACAAACCTTTAGTAGTCAGTGTCATTTGAGTACTGGAATTTGAGTTTTTTATAATATTAACCAGTACTTACATTAGTACAGTTAGTGGTGTTTGTAATTACAAGATAACATGAGCTACCAGAAACATTGGAGCCAATGTATATTTTCCACCTTGATGAAACACATTGTGTGGTTTAAATTAAAAATCAAAATTATTTCCTGAAGCACGAATGTAAATGTTGCAGTGTAGCACAAAATAAATGGATACTTCAATCTTAGCCACGGTTTTGTGTAGTTGACACTTCCGTTTTGGGGCCTGGACCAAATCCGATAACTACCGTTCATCATCCAATCAATCCTACCGACGCTGACATTTTAACCAAGAAATAAGCCAAATATTTTTGGCATCGCAGAAAGCAAACGGAAATATAGTGAATAATTTCTGTTAAAAACCAGAGTAAAAACAGGATGGACACCAGATAGCAGCCGAAACGCCTGCAGAATGTTATCGTTTGCTTACTTGAATATATTGTTGTCCGTTGCAAATTCCCAGCCTTTACATTCAGGCTGAGTACTGATTACACTTACATAAGTTATTACTTGCTCGCTGTTTTACTCTCAAGAGCATAAGTTTAACTTAATTGTCAAAGGTGATTATAACTCCATATATTTTAATTATCTGTAGCATAGCCTGAACAAAACAAAAAATGGGTAGCTATAGTGACCATTGAGATACATCTAACTCAAGTTGTTAGTTTCAAAACATCAATTAGAAAGATTGGTTAAGATCATGGTTGTTGAAACTTTTCTGCCTATTTGTGAAACTAATGCTTCATTTAACATGCAGATCTACATCACTTACGAGTTATCATCATCTTAGTAAAAATTACCCACGAGTTGTGGCACCTGAAAATCATCTTGACAATGGACCAATTCTCATAACGAATCAACAAACATTCATTCAAATCGTCTTGATGCAAACTAAATATGTGTACCTATGTAATAATATACACATACATATTGTAATGTACTCCGCTTGCGAGAGGTACATATCATTACTAACAGTAGTGACATAATATGCTGTCATGTGTATGCACATATAGCAGTAATCATCACATCATGATTATTGCTGTGATCGAAATGTAATGCATAATATTACGCTATGACTCCCATCGTGTAAAAATACCTTACTAACCACCTTAACATACTTAAAATATTAAAGATTATTGCGTTGTAACAAATGAACGAAAAGTGGATGAATAATGATCAAAGAATACAATCAGTATCGATTCTAATTGTAACAAACACGGTCTCGTTGTTTATTTAACTCTCATTTTATCTCATTCCCCCGGCATTAAGTTTGCATAGAAAATTAAATTTTCCTAAACATGATGCATAAAGAATATTTGCATTAACAAATGCTTAATCTAATGCTAACATGTTCACCGCATCTTCTAATACTATATCCCAATACTGGGCTTCACAATATACCGAAGTGAAAATAAGTTTCACAAATGTGGACAATGTTAACGCTGACGTTATAAAAGAAACTGACAATATGTTAGGAATCCGTTTTTACTACCCTTTCCTACTTCATTGACTGTGATTCACTTGAATCCTGTCACAATATTTATATCCACTCTGCAATATGCTATGCATGCTGATGTGTGCTTCGTAACGTCATTCCGAGCCTTTATTAATTGTCTAAAAAACTAAACTGTTCACTTAAACGAGTTTTGTTAGAGAACGTAGTTGAATTGAGATACCTGATCACGACGACCAGTTGGTTTTGTTGGAGTTAAAAAACTGGTGGCCACATTGCACCAGAGTTCATTATCTACGTCACAAAGATGAACGGATATTGACACTATAGGGATACGAATCAGATTTGATTGTTCTAATCAAGATTTTTACACACATTTCAAGGTATTTATTCTGTCTCAGATCCTACATTAAATCCGCCGGATCGCCGTGAAACTTGTTCCCTATCAGTTTATCCGTTTTCTCTTAAAAGCTCTCCTCCGTATTACATTTTTCAGATTTATGCAGCATTTGCCGATGAAATTTAAACGACTTTGTAAAAATCGTCAGTTGGGCCATAATCGATTTAGCAAATGCAGAATTGGATCCGCGTTCAAACACTCAGATTAGTATATATAAAACTATTGAAATTGTTGTCATTAAGAAGTTTAGTTATGGAGAGATACATTCATATAGTATGGCTTGTCAAGAGTCATCAAAATTCCACAGGAGATATAAGTGAACTATTCATTGCTCTGGAAAATATACTTGCTCAACTTTCACAAGTATTACCGCACCTAACATTTCGATTAGTAGTGCTGCAAGAAGGCAGGACAAATTGAAGGAGAATTACAGAAAACTGCAACATGCCATGAAACGAGAGAGGACCTTCTTTCAAACTGATGAGAATATAATTCGACGCAACCTACACAATCGGCTTATATCTAGACTGATTGGCACAATCTGAAATTTCTAGATTAATAATGATATAATATCATACCAAAATGTTACCTATGTTTTATTTGCCATGGCACGCATATATTTACTTTCCAAACCTGCACCAACGAGCCCTTACATACCTTTCTTTTTTTATAAAAAACCGCCCAATATAATTCCACGCAACGGTATAGTAGTTGACACCGATCAAAGGAAAATAAAGTCAGAGCCCGCCGTGGTTCTATACCAAATTGTAATGTTCGACCTGAAGGATGGGAGTTGGACACAAGTGAAAATTCCGGATTGCATGATTCGTCAGCAAAAATTTTATTTGCTCACGAGGTAAATAACTCTTCAAATTAACACATTTGTAGACCTTTCCGGCATTTCATGTTATACAAACTACCTACGATACTTCATTGAATCTGCAGGCAGACTACTCGGAAATTCCCGAGGATTACGAGACCTCATACCGAATCCATTATTGTGGTGACAATTACTACTTATTAGTATTATTATTTAGTGCTCAGGTAAGGTAGACGAATCAGTTTTTTTTTTGCAAGCAAACATTACTAAACGTTATGTTTAATAGTGGAAAATTGCTACATTGCAACATTTCAACTGGCCAGGATTTGCACTTTCCCTAAACGGTTTCCGGAAAGTGGATGGCAACTAACGTAAAAGAAAGATATTTGTTCGAGATACTGTCATACGACAACTTGAAGCATAACAGCTATTTTCAATTGCGCATAGGCTTTTAGCAGTTGTTACTTTCACTTGACATGGAAAGATAATAATTATTTCAGGTAAATGTATATCTCCTCAAGTATATGATACACAGCTAATGAGGCGGAAAAATAATACAAGGATATATTCTTAAATTATTAAAAATAATTAATAAATTATTAAAATTTTGTGGAAACTTACGTAACATCCCTATTTAAATGAATGGAGAATAATTCGCGTAATTGCAGAGACGTTTACTTCACACATTTGCTGCAACGTCCATTCGCAGAACCTATGCTAAATAGCTGGTAGTTATCTTCTTCTGGTAGTTTTTCTATTTGCCTTTACAAGTACAAACACGAACCGGTCATTTGAAATATTTGGCATTTCCTGACTCAACTTAACGCCTCGCCAAGGACATTCATGTTGTCAAACATTATCAAGTATCTAATTTGGCCCACTCCAGTAGACCAAGTCAGGATGCTTACGCTTTGACGTATATTTTTTTTATATTACCGACAACAAGTTTATTACACTGCCTAGAATCCTACATTGAATCTGACGGTAGACTATTCGGGTTTAAGGATAATTATACCCCACACCCTATTCTTTTTCAGCGCGAAAAATCTTTCTTTAAGATTACCTGATTTGCGTGGTCATGGAATACATTTTCCGCCACTGCAATTATAACACACTTAATATTGCGCTGTTAAACACAAGCACTTTTTAAAATCAAATCGGAAACGATGATGATATATATATTTGCCATGATTGCGTGTAGTTAGAGATTAGACATTGACAAATCTGTTTCTATCATTATTCAACTAACAACTCCATTCATTCTGACGACAAAGATGCGATGCGGATGACCATCTTTGAGTGAAAAATCTGCAGCCGAATACCATAATCAGCCTGTAATAAAATGCCTTATGTCCACACGCAAGATCCCTTGGGCACTTAGAATTGCGCGGAGATGATTATTAATAACTGTGGTATAGCCCACAAATTAACATTAATTGCATTCTTGCAAAAAGGGGAAATGTATGTGCATTTCACCGGAATTATTTGCAAGAATGTGCCGTTATCTAAGGTTTTTAAATATAAACATATAAATTACATTTTTATAATGTTCAGTTGCTTTCGATAGGAAATTTTATTGTTTGCTTCACAGGTACATGTGCCATGCCTTCCGATCGGATTTACGATATATGATAAAAACTTTCGTAATGTTGTCACTCTCAACGTTGATGTACGATATTGTGTCTAGCTACATTAAAACCGTTTAAGCTGGTGCCAGGAATTGACAGTGAACTTTAGTGGATATTGTCAGCGCATTTGCTGCATCTGATTACATTTACAATGCTTCTTACTAATTCATATACATTGTCACGACGAAACTAATTACGTAGTCACAGTCCGCATGCACTATACATTAGGCTAAGGATACTACTTAAAAATGACCTGCTTCGTTTTCATTGATAGGAATACCATTTTGGTAATTACAATTTATCCTTGAAAATATTTGTCGCGGGATCGCAGAAACACCAAACCCATCATAAAGGGACAAACTAAAATCATACTTGAGCTGTTTCGTTAAATATTACTTGTAATAATGTAAATTTTAGGGTTCAAGCTAAAAACTGCAGCAGATCCCGGCCCAATTTATCATGGGGTCGAGAAAAGGTTCGATGACATGAAAAACCATGCGAAACCATTTACTACATCACCTCCAGAAATAATTCCCCAGTAGTTTAAATGAGATGAGGAATGTTCATACTAATATTGGATAATTTTCGGGACAATTTGAATTACATTATTCAATTTGCTGATAAACGAGCTTAAATACTAATGCCACGAGCTATATTTAAATACTAATGTAATCAAGACTTGTTTCAGTGCATATATCTGGCATGGACAAATATAAATGTTGCCCACTGAAATTCAATCATGATAACGGAATGGGAGGGAGAACATAAGATTATTCTTTAAATTCAATTCAAATGGATAACTCATTTTCTTTAATTTAACTTCATATTAGGCTTTGAGCTATGACCATTTACTTTCCACGCACAAACCTAAATGCATACATTGCATTCTATTAACCCATGAGCCAATTTGTAACCTGCTTGCGTTCAAAAGATACAAGCTTTTTTCTTGAGAATTGATGAATTTTCAAATCATTTCGATCTTAAGCTGTCATCTCATAGAATCAATTCTAAACAAATTGCACCTATTATTGTAATCCCGCAATTGCATAAATACGGATAACCAACTCAGTTTACAAGCTTTCGCCGCCACGGCGCCGAATATTTCTATCCCATTTGAATTCCAGTTTCATTATCTTTGGAAACTTGACCAGTACTTACATTAGTACAGTTCGTAGGGCTTTAATATGTAAATAAAATATCCGAATGATACATGATTGGTAACAACATAAGAATACAATGTTGCAGCGGACGGCAATATTAATCATTTTTCCAAAAGCAACCAATAAAACATTGCTCACATTGGAAATGTCAATCCTGATGCAAATAAACCAAAGTATCTTCCCAAGACAACAAATCAAAGCTGTTTGTGCCGGAGTCATCATGCTGAATTAAAAGTGGAGTTATTCTTGTTACCATAACATTGTCTTTTTTTTTGCAAAACCAATTGTTTTTCTAGTTTGAGAATGACGAAATGGGATTGCGGTAGGACCAGAATGGCTTAACAACGGGCCTAGTACGCCCACAGCGAAAGCATGAAAGCTATGTCGGAGGAAACTTACGGCACTAAATTATTACCATTCTGCGTATGCAGTGATTTGGAAAGTTCTGTGAATATATTCAAAATATGACCTATGCAATTTATTTGTTTCTCACACTTCAAACAGTTTTTGAAGTATTTTGTAAATGCGCCTTATGTTCAGCCACCAGAGTACATTTCTGGTTATAGTAAGGCCAGACCATACAATGTTTAATCACAATCCATTTTGTTTTGTGCTAATAGTATATCTGTTTGCATAAATCCAGATTAGATTATGGTTGCCAAAGGAATTGAGCAAGTAAAATGCTGGACGGATTTGCACACCTGCTTAAAAGTTCAAACACATGACGTTATGTTTCCAATGTAGGAATCTCGTGTGCCACCTTACGACATTTGTTTCCGCCACAAAACATTCTCTGTTTCCTTGGAAGTTTATTAATTAAGATCAGTAACATTTATACGTACATTGTATAAAATGTATTAAATGTGCTAATTATTAGCTAGCATTATTGCACAAGTCATGCGAGTGATATACTCACTCATACTTACAGTGAGGATAGTCGGCGTAATATGAAAGTTGGCTTAAGTTCCAACACATACATCTGTGGACCCAAGTCAACTTTTCTGCTCTCAAGTAATATTTCGGTGAAACTATGATAACTAGAAACTATCCTTGTTGAGATTTTTATAGATTTTTTTATAGACATATATCATGAAAGCCCTGCTAAAGTGGCTAAGGAAATGCGTACTAATTAATTGGACTGTCCTTTGCCTGCTTCCAGTTTAATGTACCAAAATGCATCCAAGATGTCGTATCAATTTTATTAAATGTTAATACTTTATTAATATGAAATGGTTTCGTTAGAACAAAATTAGTGTCGTATATACCATCCACTATCCATCAACTACGTGAGTTACTCCGTGAGGCTGGTGTTCTTCCCAACATGCACATGAGTTCCCTTAAGTCAACCTTTCTGATCTCAGACTACATTCAGAAGTAACCATAATTACTTGAAATTGCTGTTGTTGCGGGGTTCAAAGTTATAAAATTAAAGTTAAAGTTAAAACCTCTGTCTAAAGTTCTATTTGCCGTTTTACGCAAAAACACGAATATTGTATTTGGCCTCAGTCGAGAACCTTCATAAATTCCAAACTCATCAAAGATTCAAATCTGGCCCACAGGCCTGTTGGAGATAAATTTCCAATCATGATTTGCACATCCCTTAAACATTAATTGGGGGTAAATGGATCCATGTGCATGTAACTTCTGAGATCCACGTACTCTTATAACCGTCGTGGAAAAACGGTGCATGTAGCATAATCACAAGTTACCTTATAGATAACTGAACGAAAAGTATTTCTTGGCCAAACTTATTACCATTTAATAAGAATAGCCAATAATGTTACGTACCATTTGCATAAATGAAGGATTGATCTATGGATATGTTAGGATCAAAGAATACATTAATTGTTATTTAGATTCCCGCAGAGGCAGTCCACAGTTCTGCTACTTAATTATTCATTCCCCGCCAATTCCTAGTAGTAATAATTCCGGTAGCATTAATTCTCACTTAATGTTGAAATCGAGTCTATAGGATGGAACTATTGATTTAAATTATTGTTGTTAGAAACGTATACATTGATGATCCCAATGATCATTGCATGCCAAGGTACTTTTTCCGGCCCTACAAGTAACGAGTATGAGGCTAACCAATTTTAATTGTAAACTTCGACAAGACCATTATAATGGTCAGGTGCTATAATATATTCTATGGAATCTAAATTCACGACAACTTTCCTGGTTTACAAATTCCGGTGGCGGAACCAGTATTGTGATGTAATAGCACTTGATATTACTGAAGGTCGTTACTGAAACGGTCAAATCGCAGATAACCCAAAAAAAATCATTTCACATGCTATATCTGAAATTTCACGAGATTCCTGTGCACGTGCATTGTTGCATAGTCAATAGTATCGCAGTTATCGCATAAATTTTAAAAAATGTATACATACCTACATCTACATTCATATAGGTCGTAAAATTGTGAACAAGAAATAATCACATTGTGTCGTGTATGTAACCAAGCCATCACAAAATTTATAGCCCATTTATATTTTTGTCATTGCACTTGGCTATACTAACGCTGACTACAACGATGATGGTAACCATTTAACGAAAGTTGATGCTATAAAACTCTAAAGTCAATAATATTCCATGTTCCATAATTGAGTATTAACAGTAATAAGACATAAAGTGTCAACAGTTCTACATTTCCAAAATGTTGATTTGATTCAGGTCGGAAATTGTTTCGTAGGCGCATAAGTGCGCATGACCTGTTTCTCAACGGCTGACTAAAAAATTTACCGCAACGTCAAAGCTCAAAGTAATTATCATAACGTTCCAACGTCTGATATTTAAACATTCAATCGTTTTACTGCGCTCTATATACGTTTAACCTTAACGTACACTGCGAACTCGTCTATTTCGTCCAATCATGTATATCCGTAAATTAATAATTGACCAAAACGTTATTTTGCCTCCGGTTAGTACCAAGATATGGTACTCATCTTGATTTACATGAAATAATAACTTGTAGTTTCATGGTTACAAGATATTATGTCTCAGATATTAGGGCCTGCACTATAATTTCATACCACCAAAATAAACCAAGTCGGCTACTTTCGAATTACCTCGTAACCTCAACATAATTTGAACATAATACCCTAGTTGGGTCAAAGCTTTAATCCATTTGAATTGTAAAGACAATATGAGCCGGAATCAAAGTTTGACCTTGCTACATTCTGGAGAATAATTTCCCTTCAAACTGTAACCACCTAAATGGGAACCTAGTTCCAAGGACCCGATCTTTGATGGTTGAATTTGAACCGTGGGCTTCGGCGTTCTTTCCAAAACAAGAACCCATGTGCCAACTTTAAAGTACTCACATTAGCTAAGTAAATCATCTTTATCGGAAACGCGTATTTATCTCAATTTATAATTATTAAAAGTGAAGATGTACTTTAAATAATAATTTTACATACCAGACAACACTATTCAATTTCTCTAAATTATTGTTGGTAATTTATAAATTCAGACTTAAAATATATTGGCTTTTAAAGATACTTGGTAACAATGTAAAAACACATTTGATTAACAGTTCGTCGAAAACTCAGAATTAAAATGCCACCCAGTTGGTAGTGCATAATATTATGAGCGATTACAAAAAAAGCCAGGATGCATAGAAATTCTGTGGCATGATTTTCAGCATAGGTGGTATGAAAGAAATTCTCTATATTATAGCTATAATGACTTAACAATTAATTATCTAACACTAAGTTAAAATTATATAAACATTTCTACACATTAACAAGCTTAAATACTACAATTATTGAGTAACCTTATACGCTGCTCCTGCTCCGAGTTCGAGATTCCGGACCAGTGGGTGTGGATCTGAGGCAGCAGCAAATGTAGCAGATCCAATATCTAATTTTACCTGATGAGGTATCCCAGAGCTGAAAGCAAAATACATTCCTTAATTTAAATGGCTTACTTTAAAAAAGTGTAGTTAGCATTTTTTTCTTAATCAAACTTCTACATTAAAAAAAGTGTTCCCGTATGGAACCTTTAATTACCCTTTGGATAGCGTTTGGCGGTAATATGGATATTCCTTGCGGCAACTCGGAGCCCTCCATCCCATCCATTGTTGCGTACGATGTAGGAAATGTGTGATGAATGAAGATGGACTGAATCCCTGTAGTCGCAATCCTCCAGATCTCCTCCAGGTTTTCTTCAGCCCACCAAAATATGTGTGCTTAATATCCTACCAGAAAAAGTAGAAGAACAATAAATTATAGGTGCAATGAAAATACATGTCCAAATCACTTCATTGAACTGCTCATCGATATAATTCGATCAACCTTAAATTGGATTGTTTACTGTTGTGTTCAAACTTTTTAGAAATTTCTTAGAAATCTAATTCCATATAAAATTTAAAAGAAAACATCTTACCGGAAAAGCGAAAGGATATCACTGAAGACATTTCCTTCTCCCCTGAAAACTACTGCCCTGAAGACAATTCCAAGAACCTGAAATCAAGGTTAACATTCTTGTAGCATTCTCAAACATTTTTTTACAGTTTCCTACCTCCATCCGGAGAACATAAAAAACAATCTTCTGAACAGTATTAAGAGGATGACAAATTACTAAAACTCACTACGTATTGGCTATGTAATCCGCAGTAGTTGAGCTCCACTTTTCCTGGGCGACATTAGCGGTTATGTCCAAAGGCAGCCTCCTGAAAGAAGAAAACGCAGCCGTAAAAATATTTTAGAGAAATTTAAAAGATCACCGATACTGTAATTATTCTCAAGTAACATTCTATTTTACTTACCAAAATACTTTTGCTTGTTTCCCTGCAATTTGATGCTGTTTCAAAGCTCAATTTGAACAAAAACCTTTGGCGCTAACTGGTTTGGAACAAGACCTTGCTGCTCTTCCACTGAAATGGAATAAAAGTTATTAAAATTAGTACATAATTTTCTCAGTTTTAAATGCACAGGCCTACAATAAATAAAGCCCTCCATTTGATTAACCACTTTGCAAGTTTTTCAACATTATAACCGCAATTTAAGCCTGCCTAGGATAGAATGAAGAATAATTTTCATTGCACTCTGAAAACTTACCTTTATTGCTAATTCCATGTATGCTGGTTCGAAATTTAAAAAATACTAGTAATTAAAAACGCTGACGGGTTGGAAATGGACCGAGTCTTAATATCATACACTTTCAACTAATTAATTAGTCGGAATAATTATTCGTTAAAAAATTCCTTAACACTGCACAATTTCTGGCCACTGTGCTCGCCCTTGTGCTGACGACTAGATTCCGATCGTCTGTCTCGTCTCTGACTACTCTGTGTGATGCGATGGGTGCGGTCATCTTGTCGTTGTGAATCGTAACACATGCAAGGCAGCAAGATGAAGCGAGAAGAACTTGGCTTGTTTTTGCATCGTCATCATAACAACTCTAGTCGCTTGTCCACTACGGCACAGTATTCCTGATTTCAACTCCAAAACGTTTTTCAGAGCATACATAATGTTGAATTTAATGCACGTAATATCGTACTCTACTCAGCATACAATCTGCCTCCTTGCCTGCTTGAAACCTGTTGCTGCTGCGTTTCCAGAGTACAACGGCAGCGTCTTGCCTACATTCTACACACAACATTATGGATGGGTAATGATGCGATGAGAGAGAATGTGGTAGTGTACAGTATGCTTGCATTGGTGTTTCGAGATGTTTCTGTGCAGTGCGTTTCCAAGTGAGTTAAGAGAATCGGATTCACTTTCCTTGTATCAAAATAATGCTAGCATGTCGTGGCTCCGCTTTCGTGCAAGTCAAATCATGTATTATTGGCACACGCGTTGAAAAAATGTTTACTGCGTTTACTTTCAGTTCATTCATATTTTGAAAACGTTTCCAATAACAATTGCTTCCATGAACGTCTATGCATCAGCCTAAAATGGTACATAATGACTGATATATTGTCTCCAAGCTGATTTTACAAAATAACATGCATATTAGAATTTAGAAGCGTCGGAAAGTTTAACTACAACATAATTTAAAAACCAGAAACTCTCAAGTAATTAAGTAGTCGGAACAATCAACGGTAAAAAATGCATGCGCTAACCTCACACAATACGTACTGATGCCGAGCTACTAATTCCATCATCTATCTCATCTCTGCGACTAAACTTTAGGAAAGGGCGTGGGTATCTGCTCGTTTCAAATATTCATAAAAGACGCAAGTCAGCAAGATGAAGCGAGAGCATGGCTTGTTATTTTGCATCGTCATCCGTACCACTCTCCTCTCTGGTCCAGTGCAACATGCGCTCCTGATATCTACTCCTATGCTTCTCAAACGAAATACATACTGTTGGATTTACTTACCTTGTTTCAAAATAAAGTTGGCATGATCCAAATACGTTTGCGTGCCAAATATGCTGGCACACGCCTTGTTGTATAATGAAAGCGGAAGAATGAGTGACGCAAACCTGGCTCGCCTTATACTTAGAGACCAAGTAGTATGCTTAAAACTCAGAACTGTAGATCAGGAGATACATGCATATACGGGTATGTCTACTTGACTAGACTTTTTTCTTGCGTCTTTCCAGCCAGACGTGTTTGAAATGAGAAAGAAATGTTTAACCAAACCAACATTTACGGATATAATTTCATGCATGGAGAAAAATAAATATAACTTGATGTTTTAGATAAACTTCCTTTCTAGGGCGCTGACTTACATATTATATGAAAACTGTGAAAAGGGATTTGATGTAAAAATTCTTCCACTTCATTTCATCAGCGTAATTGGATTAAGAATATATGCTGCTGTTGAGGATTGAAAATGGGTCAGGAATATCCGTTGGGACCAACGTGATATGAAATGGGGAAGAGCATTTAGATTTTTGGTCAAGTAATATTTCATTTTTATTAAAGGCACCACCAAATATGTGAGAAATCTCATGACAAATAGTGCATAAAATAAATCCATTCGAAGAAGTATGCGTGGATTCGGAAAATATTGGCCGGATTCTAATGGTATATGTTTGGTTATGTACAGTCCAATTCTCAGTTCCCCTAAAGGTAGGCTCGGAAAGTGGAGCGGAATAAGTTGATTATGTCGTCGGATTTGCTAAAATCGGACAGATAAGGGATATTTTACATGGATAAAAACATTTGTTTTCCAACGAAGAACATTAATTTATGAATTGCTGGTTCCATTGACAATGTTCCGGAGAATTTGGTGACTTCAGCAGACAAAAAATAAAGGAGCCGTGCAACGCATGATAAGCTGCTAATGTAAGCAAGGTACAATTTGATGAACATTTCCTCTCTTAATATGACATTAAATTGCCGTAGTTCAAATGTATTACCTTAACGCGTACATTTTGTATGCATATGCCATCTCATTTTGATTTTACTTACCCCATTTACTCCTTCCTCCCACACCTGGAAGATTATATGCATTTTTGGGAGCAAACAATGTATCACAGATGTTACCTCAGTTTGTGTTTCGAAAAAAATAATTTACTAACATATTTCCGTACGCCAAGACATCATGTAAGCGTTATTGTATTGCACGAGAAATGAAATAAGAAACTTATAAATTCAGGGCATGAAATGCATTTGTATACTAGCCCAGCTCAAGGTCAAGGAAGTTCTGGAAAATCTCTTGGTGCAGTTGCTTGTGTGCTGCCGTCTGAGGAAGGATTAAAGATGTGCTTGTATGTAATTACGTGAAGAATTACTTTGATGTGCTGGAGAAATAGACATTTTGGGTGTTGCGCTCAATCCAGCAACTTATTTCCAATTTAATGACGCTATGATGAAATGTTAGATGCATTTTTTTAGTAAATCATTATAAATTTATGAATCATAGTAATTGTTCAAATGTATAATAGAGTATTTTATTTTCATTCATATTATTAGATTATTACAAATTATTAAATTATCAGGTTTCATTATCGTAATTACGAACTTTACTACCATCAATTAAAATACTTAGGAAAGTGTCACATTCATTTTATTTACATATTAGAGTAGCAAAATACAAGTACTACCGCACAATATTATTTATTGCAGCTTACACACACTTCACAATGGACTGTACTCAAGCCTTTACGAAACAATTTCACGAACCATTTCATAACCATAAACATATGTAAGCAATGGTGAGCTTCATAATATGCTGAACCATTATTACCGCGTTACGCGTTTCAATACCATTAAAGTGCGCTGAAAAGAATATCTTCAAAAGAAAATTATAACCCAGACTTGAGCATGTTCAACAAAACTGGAAAAATTCATGAAATAAGTGAAACTGGGTATTTATCTATCGACATCAAATGCTGGTGAGATTCTGTGCCTTCTACCTTGAATACACACATAAGTCCCTTTTTTGAATTTGATGAAGACGACAGCATAATAATTGATATTTATTTGGATTTTCAATAAGGTGGGTAGAAAATTAAGCCTAGCCAAGTTGACAGTGAATTAAAGTACGCAAATAACTTCAGGCCGTGTCTAAATTACCTTATTTTATAAAAACTGTCGCATCGGCATAGTTGCTAATGCAAGGAATGATTCTATTCATTATAAAATATAAGTAAGCTAGTAATAATCAAATGCAAAATTTGCATCTTACAGAAATGGCTGAATGATGCATTCAAACAATGCTTTCGTGATAAATTGTGTGCAGAGTAAAAATCACTCGTTATTGAGTGGCCTTTCAGTGAACGCGTCATTGAAGCTGATAACATTTATAATCATCATTTGATAACATTATATTTCGCACATTGTCATGTAAGATAAATAAAAAAAACCTAACGTACATTTTATTGTGACTAATAATGGGCCAAGTAATTGGGCAGGTTTTTGGTAATTTACTATCTAGAATTTCAATAAGAGCAGCATAGCACACACGTACTTTGTATGTGCTAGTTCCCGTTTCCATTGTGTACACATTGCACGTCGCCATTCAAAATAAGGTCAACATAACCTGGTTGACTCGTCTATCTATCTATATAAATATTCTAATAGATTTCAAAAATTTACTATCTACAGTACTTGCGTTTAGCAGACATGCACACGAGACGAGTTGTGGAAAGAGATCATCTTGATACTGGACCAATTCTCATAACGAATCAGCAAACTTTCATTCAAATTGTCAGCAATACTTGCATTGATGAGAATCATATATGCGAACTAATTATGTGTACCTACCTAATACTATACACATACATCTTGTACTGTATTCCGCTTGGTGGAGACGCATATTATTATGCACTTCAGTAACATTATATGACGCATTGTGTATTTATTGATGTATTTATTCTATCTCGGATCCTACATTGAATCTACGTGATAGCCCTGAAACTTGTTCCTTAGCACTTTATCCGTTTCATGTTAAAAACTCTCCACAGCATTACATACTTCAGACTCATACTGCATGCAATTTAGAAAAGCAAATATATTACAAATTTTATTAGAAAACCGTATCTAGCTCCTGACCGACGTTATGATGAGCTAAAGAGACGGAAGGATTTCCTAATGAACATATATGCATAAATGACAATTACGTGTATTCCAACCTTTTGGACATAGCCACTACATACACATATGTATGTCTTTATGATTTGGATTTATGGTAGTACAAAGTTATCCAGGAATGTAAAAATAGGACGTATTTTTACTCCTGCCAAAGAATTCAACCAACTCGTTTCAATGTAAGAATTTCCGTGGGACCTTATGGCATTGTATAGCCCACAAGACATACTCTGTTTCCTTTGTAGTATTTAATTATGATCAGTAACGTTTATACATACACTGTATAAAGTATTTCGCCTATGTCATTTTTTACCTTTAAGCAATAAGTCAACGACAACTAGGGTTACATTTCCTATTGTGCTTCACATTTCATCGTCAAATATCGTTTAGGACGGCGAAGCGCGATGAAGTATATTTCATCAATAACCTGGTTTATATAGATGTGTTGTTTTCAAATGAAAGTGCGGCATCGTAAACCTCTTCAATAAACTTGAAAACCTAAAATCTTAAAAACTTTCGTCAGCTTTTGGTTTGTCAAGTATTCCACAGCCGAACAAAAATAAAATAAAAAGACGTATGGCTTTTCTAGAGATAAAAGTGTCCAATTTCTGAACGTAACTAACTTATATACTCGCATATAAATGCGACAATATAACTAGTATGACACATATAGTAGTAAACCATTTTATATTTTACTTACATGGACGTTCACTTCATACATTAGATGTAACGTCCTTCGGAAGAGCATTTCCTCAATACACAATGACGACTTAAGTCACCACAAATTGGGCCACGATGACAAGAAATTTGGGTGAGCGTGGTTCACATAATTTCTAAAACCAATCAACTGGGTGGATATTTCCTAACCATTGATCATTTCTGAAGCATTTGGCTCAGGAAGCCCTATATGCTGAATGTAATCCCAGCGGATAAATATATGCGCCTATATATCGACTTCATTATGTCTACTAAAAAATAAAATTGCATTTTGCTATTTTATACGACCTGAGGAATAACAGGAATGACAACCGAATCTCATCTGAAGCGTCTGATGGTTTTGTAGTGCGTATGGAGTTATTTCATTCCACATTGAATTACGTTTGCTAGTGCTTGAGTATTTTTGCAAATAAATGCTGAGTGATTTCTTTGCTCGACAATTTCCCATAACTGCGTAATTAAAACATTGATCGACAGCTGTATCACTCACTGTACCCTCATATTATTCACCTTAATGGTACCACAAAAATGGCTTACGACAACGGAAAAAGTGTGCACGCCACCCCGAAACATCAAATGTACCAGCTTTTTAAATGTACTAATTTCTTAGAATAGCTAGCGACCTTATACATGCAACAAAGCATACTCTGGTTTCTTGAAAGATATGTAAAACGTTTATACATACATTGTATAAAACATTCCATGTGTCATTTATTAGCCTGTGCTATAGCACAGTTCAAGACAATTCCAAAATGCATGCTGACATAAACGGCGTACTACAAACGTTATATATATTAATTAAGATTTTTAAACTTTAATTCAGTCATCCATGGCATTTCTCAAAAGTAGTCTGATCTCAGGTATGTACAAACTGCTCAATTAACATACATCTTGGCTGCTTGCCACAATATATGTATGCTAAATTATTAAGGATATAATAGAATACCTAAATATTTCATCTCCGTTTGAGTTACCATGGCGAACATATCAGGTTTCTCTTCAAACTGACACCAACGGAACACTTACAGGGAATTAGTTTTTTAAAAACTACCCATGATACTGCATTGCATCTGCGGGGGGACTAGTCTGATTGTGTGAAGGACCCCGAAACTCCGTATCCAATCCATTGTGGAGAAAGCACTTTCTCATTATTATTATATTGTTTAAACGTATACCAAATATGGTCAATCATTTAGAAGTAATATGAAACTGAGCTTATCTAAATTAATGTTGTAGAGCACAAAAGTCTTGTGGCAACACCAACACAATCGGTCGTTGAGCTTGTTCCAGCCATTTTGCCCTCAAAAAGAAGCAAAATGTTTGAAAATTCCGTTGACCTTGAGTTCCACCAGGAGCACTCATATGACGGTAATATCGAAACAAAATATAATCTTCCATGAATGTTTCCTATAAATCAGGTGTCAACGATGTTAGACTACAAGAGACCACATGTTCCCAAAATAGTACGTTCCGATGTCGTACCTTAATAAAAGCATTTTGCTTTCAATTTTGATGATGGTCGTGTAAGTTTTTTGAAAGCACCCATTTCTATACGCTATGTTTATGACTGAAACATTACTACATTGCAACATTTCCACAAGCCAGGATTTGCGCTTACTCTAAACCGTTTCCGCTGACTGAATATTTATTAACGGAAACGAAGGACTCTCGCTTTGGATTCTGTCCAACGGGAACGTGAAATACATGGTTAAATATTGGCGACTAACCAACAAGTCATAAGACGCCAATATAACGTTACAGACCGTAGATTTAATCAGGGCATCTGAGTGACCCGGATAGTTAATCAAAGTACATATTTTTCCTTGCAGATTAAAAATTCTGGCAACACCCAACTGATACATGTAGTTGGTACATCTCTTGCAAAGAGAATATACTGAGCGGTCTCCAAGTGCATACTGAGCACAAAGTGGAAATTAAAATCTCTGTATGGAGTCAAAATGAAATATTCACTGAAGAACGGGATCCGGTTCTTCCGAATATTGGAGTTTTCCATAGTCTCACAACTGATTCTTCAGGAACATTTCTGTTGTCCAACATTATCAAGCATCTTGCCTGGCCCAAGCATCTAGCCAAGCAGCATGTTTATATCTAATATTTGCTTTAAATCTTATCGATTCATACCCCAACCTTACCGGGCCTTACAAGTATCAACAACCATGAACAAATTTTGCTCCTTTATTTATTCGCATTTAATATTAACCGCTTCAGATCGTACATTGATTCAAAGCGCCGACGTTTAAGTATATTCTTAACACTAGTAACTGGAGCCAAAGTACGTACGTCGTCTTGTGGTAGTCCATAAAAGCTAATTGTCTCCAATATCGCGTTTCTGATATGACTCGATAAGCTAAACATTACCATGCCACTACATGTCACCCTCTTAGTCCCGAAATTGCATTCGATTAACCCATGAGCCAATTTGTAATCTACCTGGGTACAAAGGTTTGGCTTCTCTAGCAAAACATACTTGAGTTGTTTCATTCAATCTAACTTGTGATAGCACGACCGCACTAAACAATACTTTACCGAAGGCCGGCTACATCGATGCTACTGCCCGTGACAGCAGACAATTAATTTTAATTTTAAATTTTATACTTGGGCATTTGGAACCGCCTGCGAACGCGAATTCGAAACATAAACTCTTGTTTTAGACTTCACCAATAAAAAATACATTATTGAATTTCATAACTCGTGCAATATACGGTCCCCGTCGAGGAATATTTTGTGCAAGAGTGGAAAAAAATAACGACATTTAACTTGACTATTATTTATTTTTACTAATTAACTTCAAGCTCCAAATTTTTCTTGATTGTTGATGAATTTTCAATTCATTTTACAACCTGATTCTAAAACAATACTATCGCGGTTGGAACATATTTCAAACACGGTGACAAAAGACGGCATTTTTTATTTTACATTTTCCGGCTTTCACTCCTGGAAAGCGACTGCAATAACATATATGCAATGTAGCAGGTACCAAGAGATAGGTAACTTCATGCTGAACCGTGAGTTCGAGCTATGCATCAGTATATGTTATAATGAATCAAATATACATTCAACGTTGATGTACATTCTTGTGTCCAACTACATTCGAATCAGGATGGCTTGTGACCGGGGAATAATGAATTTTGCGCGCTACTTCAGCGTTTATGTAGTGTATAAAAACATTTTACGAATTATGGTTGACCGTCCAAACTGGTTGCAAAGACATGAAAGATTTCCCCATAAATTTAATGAGTTGGGTAAAGCTCATACTGACATTGTGTAGTTTCTGGCACAAATTGAATTACATTAATCAATTGGTCGAGAAACATTTGTCCATTTTCCGCCCAATAGTGCAGCAACTACAACCCACTTATTATTGCGACGTTAAAAACAATCGCTTCATTTAAAGAAAACGGAAATGATGATGATAACTATTTGCCATCATTTTTGGCCGTCAGGGTTGCGCATCTACAAATCTCTAGCTAACAGTATTAAGCTAACAATTCAATGCCTTCCGAGTACATATTTAAGTATCCATATGCAAGTTTTTTTTTAAATACCATAATCAATCTGTAATAAACTGTATAATATTCACTCATAAGAGCCGTTCAAAATGCAAAATTACCCGGTGATGTACATTTGCAAGTGCGTTATCATACTTTGTAGTACCAGAAATAGACTAAAACTATGGTTTTGTCTGAATAGAAATGTAAGTTCATTTCGAAGCAGTAATTTGCATGAAGATGACGATATGTAAGGTTTTAAGGTATAAACAAATAAATTACATTTTTATAATGTTCAGTAGCTTAAGGTTGGGAATGCTATTGTTTGTATGGTAGGCAAGTACATGTGCCCTACATTCCCATCGGGGGAACAAAATTGTTTATTGTGGATGGGTTTGTTCCTCTGTCAAAATCAAAATTTTGTAAGACAAAAAAAACAGATCAAAAACAGAAGTATTGCTTTCTTGAAAATGGGAGTTTCAATGGAGCCCATATTTGGGGCTTTCACTTTTTAGTTGCTACTAAATTGGCGTCCCACGCAGAGCTAGCTAATCTCATTGATTACTGCTACCGTGATGCGCCGAACCAACAGCACTTATCTCTTCAAGACCGAATCCAATACGACGTATATGTAGCGCTCAAGAAACATCTACACGAAACACAGGAGTTTGCGTAGCCACACATTTTCAGGTAATTTAATTGAGTTTGGTAAAGGTTATACATACATTGTATACGATCATTCCGTTTAATTATATGTTCGAAAGATTAGGATCATACTACTAGGACATAAGATCATGCCTTGTCGTACTCATCTGCCTTCCAAATACATTATGACTGGAGGATGACTGGAAACAGTACAGAATTGCTAGGAACAAAGTAAATAATATGTTGTCTAGAAATAAGAAGCGATATTTCCGAGATCAGTTTGATAAGAAGTGTAATAGTGAGGATATGTGGAATAATATAAATTTGTTGACCAAGTTTAGATGTAAAACGGCACAACCCATAACGTATATTGAGGTTGGAAAAAAACGTGTTTATGCCAAGCAGGAAATTAACGATATCCTTGCGGACACCTTCGTTGTAAAAAATGATACGCCAGCAGAGAATAATTTGGAAGATGAAATCCGCAATTATAGAACAAATTACGACTATACTGAAAGCACAATATATGATATTGAACCTATCAATGTCAATTACGATGAGGTACTAGATTGCGTTAAATCACTTAACACAAGAAAGTCGCATAATCCGAGTAATATAGCACCTTTAAAAATGGTAAAGAACTGTGGCGGTGTGTTTGTGCAATTACTAGTATGGCTATTTACAACAATAATTGAAACAAAATCAATTCCTTCTGCTTTCAAAAAGGCTAATATAGTACCGTTATTCAAAGGCAAAGGATCGAGGAAAGTAGCTAGTAACTATAGGCCAATTTCTCTTTTAAATGATTATTGCAAAATTTTCGAAAAATTCTTCATTCGAAAATCAGACAGACTACAAAATAGAATTGAATCACAACTATGCGAGAATCAGTTTGCCTATAGAAAAAATAAGTCATGTCATAATGCATTGGAGATTTTCACAAATGATGTGTTTAATTTCATTGATAAGCCCAAGGTTAAAGTAGGAGCAATCTTTATAGATTTCTCAAAGGCGTTTGATTCTGTTAAACATGATATTTTAGTCAGGAAACTTATGAACGAATATAAAGTTGAACCTTGGTATGTCGACCTAATGTATTCAAATATTAAAAATCGGGTTTTTAGTATAAACGGGTCAGATCAATGTTATCCGCTGAGCAGAGGTATATGTCAGGGCTCTGCAAATGGGCCACTAACATTTAGCCTGTACATTAATAGTATCAGTAAAGTTATTAACTGTAAGCATCTACTTTACGCTGACGATATAGTAATCTATGTGGCCGGTACGTCATTACTTGAGATAAATAATGAACTAGCTAAGGAGATGGAGAAGATCGAGAAGTGGTGTGATGAGAATGCAATGATAATTAATTATGATAAAACCAAATGTATGTACTTCCATAAAAGCAGGGATCTGACTATTAGAACTGAGAATGTTAACGGTGTTTCCTTTGGTAAGCATTTTATTGAAAGAGTGTATCAGTTCAAATATCTTGGACTCATTCTGGATCCTTGTCTCAACTTTAAATTGCACTATGAATATGTTATGAACAAGTTAGTAAATAAGATTAAGTATTTGCGTGGTTTTAAAAGACATTTCAATGAAATTGTGTTTAAAACTATGATAAATGCCCATATTTACTCTGTAATTGACTATGCCATTGACATTTGGGCAATTCAAACAGACTTGGAACTAGAAAAAATGCAACGTAAAATAGATAGGCTTCTTTTGGAATACGAGTTTCCAACTTATTCTAGGCGAATAAAGGATGTAGACGCTAATTTACAAACTGCTAGGAAAAAATATGGTTTTTTGACAGTAAGGGAACGGCGTGATATTTTAATACTAAAAACAACTTTTTACTTATACAGAACGGACAAGTTAGAAGTATGACAACGTGAAGCGTCACGATCGTCCCTTGCTATAGTACCTAGTTTTAAATCCGTTTGTTTTAAAAACAGTCTCATTTATCGTAGAATTGATTTATGGAATAAACTTCCGAAAGATCTAGATGTTAAAAATATAAGTTATGTTAAATTTGAATCTGTTGTAAAGGAGATATTTGTTAAATAGTAACACTATTTATAAATTGGTACCTTATTATTTAATATAATTATTTTATTAGATAGTATATTATATATTGTTAACCCCGTCACCTTGTGACAACAGAACTAGTATAAAGAAGTTTTGTATTTATACCAGTACTGAAAAGGCAAGACGTTAAAGAATAAATCAAATTCAAATTCAAATTATGGATTCATAGGCACATACATCCCATTTTATTTCAAAACGTGTTAAATTGGCTAAGGAAATGGAGGCTAACTAATTGCACTACCCTTTAATATGGCCAATCAGTTTTATTAAATGTTAATAATTTATTAATATGAAATGTTGTGATCCGCCCAAAATTATCGTCGAAGATACAATCTTCTCTGCATTAACACATGTGAGTCACTCATGCATACAATGTGTATAATCCATGTGATCCTCGTTAGAAACTCTGTTTAGACTCAATTTTCATATTTACCCTACAAACAAGAATATTGGACTTGGGCTAGTTGGGGGTAAATGGAATGCCATTTGCTTAGGCCAGGAAATATTTACTTTATACTGCTGACCATTGGACAATATGCATTGTTTAATATTCGGCGGAGACTTGTGAAGCTAATATCTTCAGTAACCTGCAAGACGTTCTTGAAATGATGAGCAATGGTCATCTCGATACAATTAATTATATCAAACTGCTAACAAGTTATATATTATGTAAAAATTGTTACATTATACTCACTAAATAATTAGAGTGAAACTGTTTGAACTACTATATAATATAAGTATGCACATATGACAGATTCTTTCAGAAAAACAGCGCTGTTCGATTTTTGTGGAAATCGCAACCAATTACCAACTAACTGCTCAAATATCCCCTAGACACACACAATACTGTTCTGAACAGAAATAATGTTACATGTCATTGGAAGAGATTTTTAACAATTTGCTGTAAGATATTTTAATTAGTTGTACAAATTAGTGTACACATACATTGCATGTACTTATTCCAATATCATGTTTTGCGGTTTGTGTTCCACAAATCAGGATAATGTCCACGATGCCACCTAAATTATTTAAAAGAGGAAATTACGGAGTTGATTCACTTGTCTATATTAGATAATGTGTGCACATCTCTTCGAAACTTCGAAAACAGATTCCGTTATTTTTTCCTTCATGGCATATTTTCCTCAGCAACCTAAGGACGCTTTCTCGGCCCAAAAGCATACAACCTTCCCTTGGAATATTGTTAATAAGATATGTAATGCTAATACATACATTGTATAAAACATTCCCTGTGTCATTTAGTAGCCTGTATTATTGCACATGTCATGACAATTTCAAAAGTGTACTGGCCAATATAGTGTACAAAAACTGCGTTATAGTTTACTGCAATCCTAATTGAACCACTGAGTCCATGAATGAATGAAATAATGAAAGTGATTAGTTGATCGTTGATACGGTAAGACAACTACCTATGATTACATTTGCTACTTTCATTTGCTGATTATTTCATCAGCAGAATGTAAGTTTAGGACGAAAAAGCAGGATGTAGTTTGTGTGATCATTAGCCTGTGTTCACGAAAGTGTTGGACCAAAAATTTCTTCGATAAACCTCAGAAGACCGCTGACAAATAATACGCACTCGCTCGTCATAGGAAATGTACATATTTTTGGAAGTTATTTGACCAAAAATTTTATCTTAAATAAATTAAGAAAATTATCTGGAAATCAACTGAAAATTACGAAAGAGTCTAGTAAAATGAATTGGGGGAAAATGTGTTTAATTGTTGAGACATTTACTACATAAAATTGATGCCACGCCCCTCCGGGGAACTTATGCGATATGCGATTTTACCGGAAAAGGTTGAAGGTATTACCAAGGTAAAGATAATTCGATATCATGTATTGGAATTATATGTGGTATTACTGGTACAATGGGTGCAAGGTTACTTTCAAGACCAGTTCACATGAAGTTGACATATTGCAGCCTTGTTTCCATCTGTTAGATGAAGGGTGGTGGTGAAATGTCGCGACCAGTTTGATAGTCGTGTTTAATCTAGAGCCATCCACTCATCTGATTATGTTATTCTACTGTAAGCAAATTACTCATTTATGCACGCAGATCAACATCAATGTCGCCCAGCAACAAAGAATTAAAATCCAATACAAAATATATGCCAGAAAAGTTGCGACAATAGAAATATTACAACACAAATTTCCGCCAGTACCTACATGCTATAGCCGCTACAAGGCCGTTTTTCGTGATCGAAACGATCAATAACTGAACTTACCGTCCATAATGCAGAAACATTATACCTCTCACAATGCCCCGTAGAACAGGTCCTCGAGAACCAAAGGAATCTATTTCCCACCATTCTGTGTACTTTAGTGGACATTTGTACATATGCATCACAATTATGTAGTTCCGTAAACTGTTGATACCATTTGGACAGTTTTTGAAAATCAGTAAATATTATACATACCTAGTATATGCTGACCTTCTGTGTGATGATTGTAATGTAAAGCACAAAGATGGTAGAAAGGGATTAATAAATTATGCGAGCAATCACTCGCTTTTAACCAGCATCTTATTCAATAGAGTTTTGTGGATATCACAGGTAAGTAGGAAGGCGCAGTACAAATATCTCCTAGGCCCAGACCAAAATTTGATGGAGTCAAATAATATGCCAAAGCACCTTTGAAAGAACCGTGTGTGTAATTAATATTCACATAATCTAGCTTTATGTATTGGGATATTCATTTGGGTTAGTAGCATATGTAGCAATATGCATTTCTTCAATTCTACATTGAATTAATTTCATTGGCGCCGCCGCACTCTGTCGACAATTTATGTGTGATCTTCGTGCTCACAAATTCACATTTATGCGCTATGAGTACATTGACTAAAAGCTACGCAATGACTCTGTCATCATTTAGTTCCAGCCAAAAGCTTCGGTCTTTTTGTCGTACAGACATTCGTTCGGAACATTTATCTGCTAACAGAATATAATTTCAAACTCAATTAACTGATTTCTTAACATACAGCAATTCGTACAATCAATTTTTCTGCACTGTCAATCTAGTACCATGTACTTACGTAAAGGTTTATGGAACGGATTAAAGGGAAAAGTGTGCTCATCTTCCCGAAACATTAAAAACAATTTATTTGCTTTCCAATGTACGGATTTTCCTCTGCAACCCAATGACATTTTATCGGCCCTAAAACATGCTGCCTTTCCTTATAATTAAGATATGTAATGCTTTTACATACATTGTATAAAACATTCAGTGTGTCATTTAGTAGCCTGTATTATTGCACATGTCGTGACATTTTCAAAAGTTTATTCGCCTAATGCAAAAACAACCGTATTAGTTATTCTAATCTTAACTGTACCACTAAAGTAAGTGCAACATGATGAGGGTAACTATTTAATCGTTGTGGACATGTCGCAGACAACCAGGATCACATTTCCTATTTTGCTGCTCATTTCATCATCAACTGTACCTTTAAAATGGAGAAGCACGATTAAATTTGTGTCATCATGAACCCATCTAATATTATTGTTGCGTATTCAAACAAAAGTGTCGCACCCAAAACATCTTGCATAAACCATAGAAAACCGGTAACATCCCAATACATGGAAAAAATGGTTCACGTTTATTCCTTTCATTGCATTCAGTAATATAAATAACCTGATTCATCTTACTTGCAGTACATTTGCGTGACATGCTGGAAAGCCTTTACTGTTCATATTAACAACTAGAATACTCACCCAAATCTTATAGTTTCGGAATTGGATGTATAAATTGTTTTACCGACAAACACGGAGTGTTCAAAATTGTTATCAAGGGCAGTGTAACTGGATATATTGGAATCATCTGCGTTATTACCGGAAACAAACAAAATGAGTTGAAGTTGACTGAGGATGAATCCACATAACATGCATACATCTAGTAACTTTAATAATCGTGCTTAAACTTTTGCCATCTACTAAAATTATTATTTTATTTTACTCCAGGCACATAACACAGTTATGCGCACAGGTGAACATTGAGAAAAAAATGAATGCCAACTTCCTGTACGAGGAAGCAAATCTACTCATGTCAGCGACAACGCTTTCGCTTATTCGAAGTACGTTTCCAAATATCATTTTAATTGGAATTAAAAAAATAAATGTGGGAAATGGGTTGCCATCTGAAGGAGGAAAGAAGCAATTACATTGTGGTAATAACCCTTTATGTCGCAAAAACTCATAGAATTGAGCCACCTTCAACTTACAAGATTCACTGTATCAAAAAATGGCTGGACCAAACTCCCTAAGTACTTGGAGTAGAGCTGTTTAAACCATTATATTAGTGCCGTTAATAGAGATTGAGCGCAAATATCGCTTCGCTTTGTGTTCCAACTTACATAAATTAAAGCTACGTGCTTTGGTTCTCCACATATGATTCCAGAACGTTCCTTTAACAACGCAATCTTCATCCAGAAACAAACTTCAATTTTATAGTCTTCTTGTATTGATTTAACAGCCCTTACATTTAATCTAATGGCACTCGGAACTCCCCACAAGTTAAATTAATCTTCAGTCTGATTTAAACAATGTTGTTACACATATTTCAATGTTTTTAATACCTGGTATTCTACACTGAATCCGCAGATAAAATATTCGGAGTCTCGGATGGGTTACAAGAACCTATACTCAATCCATTTTCGTTAGAATCCATGTTTCCTAGTCTGTTTCATTTCATTGAAATATGTACCAGACAAGGTCATGTGCTTTGTCTATACAGCCAACTATACCTTTATGGACACATTATCACTCAGCATTGTCGTAATTGACAATTTTGCTGGCTTTGAGACAACCATTTATATTGACTGGTATGTCAAGAAAGTTTGTGCAATGTCGCAAGAGACAAATGAACTTGCTATTCCTGCAGGAAATATTCTCCCTGGGATTTCATGATGAAAAGACACATTTTTAGCAAAAGCATTCCATGCCTGTGATAATTAAATCGTGTCTACTGATACATCGGCTGATTTCGGTTACTATGGAAATGTTACAACATTTTAACTTTTCAAATGTATGAATTTGCTGTGCAACCTGACGACATTTGTGCACGTCACAAAACAATCCTACATTGAATCTGCATGCAGACCACTGAATTGAGGATAACTGTAACCCATACCCAATTCATTTTCATCGCGAAGGAACTTTCTTCAATATTACATGATATATGTAATCATGGAAATAATTTTCCGCCATTATAGCGGCAATTACACAACCCACTTATTTTTGAGCCGTTCAGGACTAGCGCTCCTTTTGGAGAGGACGGAAATGATGATGACGACTATTTGCCTTCATTTTTGGCAGTAAAGTTGCAGATATAAAAATCTCTAGCCAACAGTACTATTAGAGCATTGCCCGATCTCATTATTTGTATTGGCTTGTCTAAAGTTATTTCATGTCATCTATAAAGCAATCGGTTCTATTCTATTCCGTTTCTGCTGCCGACAAAGATGCGAGGACACGTTTTGAGCGTTCACATGCAATATATGCAAAGGAATACCATAATCAACCTGTATTCAACTACTAAATGTCCACATATACGAACCCATCCAAATACAGAATTACTAGCGGATGTACATTTGCAAGGGTGCTATCGTATTTTGTATCACAAAATTAAACATTCATTGCATATTTCCAAAAACGGAAATGTAAGTTCATTTCACTTCAGTTATTTGTATGAAGATGCCGTCATGTAAGGTTTTAAAGTATTAACAAATAAATTACAATTTTATTATGTTCAGTTGCTTTATTGTGGTAATTCTAATGTTTGTTGCACAAATAATTGTGCCCTACCATCTCATGGGATTAATACAATTGATTATGGAGGTCCGTGAGGGGGCCTGAGTTGTAGTAATCTCACATCAGTCCAGTTAAAATCAATATCAGTTGGCCAGTTCCTAATTATCACTTAATGATAAGCAGATTAAGGACAAAGAGGTACGAATTTTCTTGAAGGTATGAGTTTCGAGGTACCACGCTTTTGAAGCTTTGTTTTTTAGTCGGTATTAAATTGGCTTTCCAACAAGTGTGCCGCCCTTAAAGATTGCTGCTGCCGTGATGAGTCAAACGTATGTATGTGTGTACTCTATTTGTCTTCTCTCCTGTTTGTGCGCAAGAGCCAAGAACTTCTACACAAAACTGTTGAGACTACGTTAAGCATATTTACTGGTAACTTAAATGAGTTTAGTAATGGTCATACATACATTGTATATGATTATTCAGGTTAATTATATGATTGCCTAATTAAGGTCATATTGCTAGGACATAAAGTTATGCCTGGTCGTAATGAAACGCCTTCCATATGCAGCTTGGATTCATAGACACGAGCTGCCCATTTTATAAGAAAATGTGCTACGGAAATGGAGGCTAATTTATTTGACTGTCCTTTGCATGTTTCAACTTTAAGGTACCAAAATGCTTCCCAGATGCCCAATCACTTTTATTAAATGCTAATATTTTATTAATATGCAATATCTTAATTCGCACAAAAGTAGCGTCGTGGATACATTCCATTCTCCATTAACGACGTGAGTCACTCATGCAAACAATGAGAGTAATCCACGTGATTCAAAAGTTGTCGCTATAGGAACCTTATGTAATGAATGGCTTCATTAACTTGCCAGTCATACTGGACATGATGAGCAATTATAACTCGACGCCATGGATTATGTCGTTGCTAACTGTATAAATTATGTAAAAAAGGGCTGACAAAGCTTCCTAAGTTATATTTTTCTCGTATTGTATTAACTGTCCCTGTTCTTACATTGATTCAAAGGGCGGACTTTCTGTATTGTTGAGGGGCATGCGACAAACTATATCCAACTTATGTTATGCCTTATGTTATTACTTATGTTATGTCTGTAAGAAATTGTCTACCAAGTTAATTTCTCCTTGCACCCAAATCTTCTGTGTTTATAAAACACGTAATCATAAGCGTCTTTAGACGCATTTCAAGTTATTTGTACTACTTCGGATCCTACTTAAAAATGACATGGCACTAATTTGTCATGCCATAATGGCCAAGTTGAACTGGAACTGCAGCAGCACAGGAGCCGTTGGCATGTATATGAATGATATATGCTGAGAACCGTACAATACTAAGCAAAAGCATTCTCCTCGGGAGTAACTTGGGGAGTTGTATGAAAAGACTCGAATCTTCAAACTTAAGCATTTCCCTAATTGTTTCGCGCATGTTACATACCGAAGTACGGCAACCAATATTTTATAATTACAATTTATTTTAAAGTGGAACCAACCTTTCGGCTCTAATTGCGGTAGCCACCTAATTTGTGGTTAATTTGAACGAGTAGATTAGAATTCATACATACATTGTATCGGATTACACAGTTGATATATATGATTGCCTGATTAAAGACATGCTACTAGGTCATTATGCCATATTTGGTCGGTTTGTCTTCTGCTCTTAAATAATTTTCTTTGCAATGTATGTATAACCCATACGTGCATTTTTCTAAGGGTATTGGTCTTAAACAGCCTGTTTCTTCTTGAAATGTAAATTATAATTGTCTTAGCGATACTAATAGTAATGAACGCGTGCTCAACTACTTGTTGTTGGCCTGGACAAATATATCAGTAATATCAACACCAGTTTTCTCTATATAAGAAGCCCTACTGGTAAATCACAATGCCCAGTAACTTGATGATGTACACTGAAATCCAAGTTAAAGTTAAAATCTCGGCGCGGTTAAAAATGTATTTTGGCAGTCCTGTTTGCATTTCCAACTACAAACAGGAACTGGACCTTAAATATTTACTTTATACAGCTGACCATTGGATAAAATACATGCTTTAATTATCTGCGGAGACGTGCGAAGCGAGTAGCTTCATTAACCTACAAGATGTCCTAGTTATGATGAGCAAAGTCAGCTCGTTACAATTGATTATACCACACTGCTAACAACTCACATTATGTCATAAATTGTCTCATTATACTAATTAAATAAATAGAGTAAAACTGTTTGAACTATTATATCAGTACTGTCAACAGAATTTGTGTGATAAAAAAGGATTTCGCTTCTCTTCCAAGTAATATTAATAATTCCTCTGCTTTTGTGTCTCCACACTCAACGCCAGAACCATTCCCGGATCAATCTTCAACCCGAAATCATTTCTATTTTTCTCGTATTGAATTAACAGCCCCGGTTCTTACATTAGAAAAAGGCTGACCTTTATCGCCACAATTTGTCGTTTATAAATGACATTTAATTATATCAAGTCATGTCACTACCAAAATTACGACTTTTTCACTTCCGGTAATATACAAGTAACTTTTGTAATTATTTTGTTTAGCTATGTTGACATAATGTACCTATCAGGTGAGCAATCATCAATTATTGAAAATTATACCGTACTATTTAGACATGACGTAATGTTCATGCAATCTGTTATATTCATCTCTACATTACCGATTTCGGAATGTGTTTTGATGCAAAAATGTTTCATACGGATGCAGAAACTATTTGACTGAAGTTAAGACACTGGATTGCCAGCTAAGTAAGGGCAATCTGCCGAGGAGTAATTTATCTATTTAAACAGAACTTTGAACTTCTAACTTAAACATGTGTTTGCCATACCATACATTGTGTTGGGTCAGTTCAGTGAACAATTTGGTAATTTATTATGGCTGTAGATAATTGCGACAACTAATTATTTTTGGGTTTTTTAACAATTTGAGTAAAGTGTATACATACATTGTATACACTTGGTCATTTGATCCATGTGATCGTCTGATTACGATCATGGCGCTTGATTATTAGGTAATGCCTTCCCGTATCGTCTAACGTTCCATGTACAGTTTGGTTTTCATAAGTATGTGTCACCCGATTTACCAACAAATATTATGAATATGGAATGGAAATACATGGTGACTATTATGATTTTCACTTCCATGCTTTCACCTTAAAACATCCTTAGTAGTGTGTAGTAGTAGTGTTTTATCCTATGAAATGCAAACTTTTCCAATTACTCAAAGTGATATCTCTGTCGAAGACCAAAGGTGAAACAGACACTCTTATTTTGGTTCTGGAAGTTTTCAAATACACCACTGATGACGTGTTACGTCGTATCGGCTATACATAGTAAAATTATGTCTCAGATGCCTAATGCATGGTTTTAATTATAATTCGAAATTTAAATTAGCTCCAACAATCTTAGTAGTGATTCATACAGATAATCCAGGTTTCAGGGTATTGATTTTGCGACAACTTTTAGAAATGCAATTTATTCTGCATTGGTTATTTACGCACCCAAATTGGAAAATATTTTTTCGTTTGCGACAGTTTGTAATATTGGATATCAATTTAAGCACACAGCAATATTTACCAGCATAGCTACACCCATTTTAAGTGCTACCTTTTCTTATTTTTGTTTTGTCATTTCACTTGTCAATATTTTTACCTACTGCATACCGTATTTAAGATATCAGCTTCATCCTGTACTTTACGGAAACTATAGCAGCACAAAAGCAGACTGTAGAAGTATTAACGAGAATTTCTAACAAAAACGGTAGTTACTATCTCATTGCTTCAATAGAGTGATTTTACCCTTACGCACACCTCCATAGTAACGAAAACGTGCCTGATATTATGACGATCTGCTATGTGGCCTTCAACGGCCACCACGCACTCTAAATTTAGCAAATAAGTCACCCAGGCATATTTTTTAGCTCAGCTAATGATACAGTAACCATTTGTTGTTAGTATTTATGCGTCACTCACCATACGTCATAATCAAATAATTTGTCTAATAATATATTTTTTGAAGGATAAAATAAGTCAGTCGTTCGTTACTTATCCTACAAACTACATCTCTGTCCCCTTCCGTCTAGTTATTTCCATACACGTAAATCTACATACCTAAATGAAAACATATACTTTAAAGTTAGCGGATAAAACACAAAGCAGAAGGCAGGTTCTTTTACTATCCTTTAGTCACATCAGTTGTGATGCAAGTTATCTTTCTTAAATTTCACTTTTTCAAAAGTCGATGCATACATTGCATTATCTTAACACATGAGTCAGTTTCAAGGCTCATTGGACTAGAAAAGTTTGAGTTTTCCCGCAACAAATACAAGAGTTGCTTGGAGTCAACTTATCTGGTCTCAATTCGTATTTTGATGAGATCATAATTACCTGGAGCCGTTGTCGTTGATAAATGAATAAAAAACCATGTCGATTAGTCTCTAGTTTTCAACTGATACAAGATAATTTGAGTAAGGTGAATATGTTCCAACTCAAGTCACTTACTTAGTTAAGTAAAGTGATTATCCAAACAAACTCATAGACGCAATGTGTCCCAGAACCTGCGTTATACTTTTGGCATTGTTAAAAACAAGCCCATCTTAATTTCCTGATTATCCATTTAATTGAAAATATTTCCAACATTCGCAGTACTATTGAATATTACCTAATTAAAGTATTCCTATTCAAGACTGTTGCACTTGGTTTGGCCAAATGTATTCTGTTTGACTTCGCAACTTGTAAAAAAGCAGCCACGCACGATCAAAATGGATTACCTAAAAATTTTACCGACTAAATAAATACCTAGTTCGTTCTCCACCTGGGTGGTTTAATTTAAATAAATTTAAATTGAACCGATAATTTTAAAATAGGAGCATACGCGTTAGTGCGTTTTTAGTACTCTTAGAAGTTGTGCAAATAATATGCACTGAAATGGACAACCAAATCCTTACATAATGGATAAAATGGGAACATAATATTATCCAATGTTTTTAAATAAATGTACTAAATATCCACTTTTCATTTTCTAGAAATTATTGCTGCTAACTTTGAAATTCTGTCATAAAATATTTTTGGCTCTGGTGAGTTACACAATTTGTTATCATTATACAAAATCATATTATTTAGAGCTCGGGCAAGTAGAATGTCATCCTGAAAATATCTAATAATATTATGTGGTGGACCCAATGGTCCTTATCCGTAGAAATTTAATTACAGTCTTCTCAATGCTTTTGTGAAGATTAATAAAATTTGGAATCCTCGATATTTGAAGATTTTTCTTTACAAGTTATAACCAAGAATTAAAAACAAATAAAACTATCAATTCCAAACATGTGTGTCCCAGCACTTGCAATGCTTTCAGAAAATATATGAAGATAACTTGCTTAAGATATGCTTTATAAGATATGCTTTATACTATACCTATTATATATTAACTACTACCTACCGTAATTTTGTCTTAAATAGTTACATGCATACAGACTATAAGGATTCTAAATATACACCTAACAGATAATAGAGACGTATTAATCTTGAACCTTTAATGTTGCGCCAGGATTCCGTTTCCATGCCATTCGTATCCAGGAACCGTACGTCCTGCTGACTCGTCGAAACGGCAAGTAGGAAAGACAATACATCTCATCAGCTAACTCGGTATCCCAGTTCTTAAAAACAAAAATATATTTGTAAAATTAAACATGTTAACAACAAGAAAGAACAGCACATTTCTTAATTTAACTCTTTAGGCACGCCATGTCAAACGCTGAATCCATTAACAAGCAGTAACTCACCGTTTAGATTCTTCTCCTTGATGGGTTTATTGGAGGCTCCGCCGTATCCATGAATGAAGGCAGTAAAAATAGGTGATGATGTACGACTGGCACCACATAAACCATAACCTCCAGCTTTCCTCCTGTTACAGGACGAACGAAAATATGACAGACTTTCCTGAAAAAAAGAACGACAATAAATTAGCTTTGAAATAATGATAAATTTCCACGGAACTATAATGTAGTACTCTACTCGTCTACATAAAAACTTTATGTTTCAAATAATATTGTTTTCTTAAAAAGTCTGTTATCTTCTTCAAGATAAAGCTTACATAAAAATTGATTTCGTTATAGACGGACTGAAATCACTGCTGTTATATCCTCCTCGCCGGAAAAGACCTGGACGGAAGACAATTCCATGAACCTGAAAGTAAGATTAACAATCTTTTAGAACTTTGTAAAAAAATACAATTTCCTAAGCCCCTATTTGTAGTACTGAAACCATGGTTTGGAAAAAAATATTGAGAGCATTATTACTGATTTCACATTATTAAAACTTAAAATATAATTGTTATGGCATCTACACTGAGAGCACTCAACTTTTCCGGTCCAAGTAAACGGTTATGTCCAAAAGCGTCCTTCTGAAAGAAGATAACAGAGTCGTAAAAATATATCAAATGTAAATGAGCAGTTAAAAACAAAAAATGTGCGCTAATTATTCTCGCTAAACATTTCATCCAACTTACCCAGCTTATATTCTAGCTTCTGAGCGATTTTCTGCTGTTCAAAACATCAGATGGGCAGACTGCTAGCGGTGTCAAATAACGTTAAAAGTCCTCCGTCCTCTGCAAATGAACTGAAATGGAGTAAAGTATATCGAAATTAGCACATAATATTCACCCTGTTTTAAATGTATACGCACACCATAATTACAGCCCACTGATTGATTGAGAATGTGCAGCGATTTGCAGTTATTAGTACCACACGGTAGACATGTTTTGAATAGAAATAATAGTAATTTTTCTCGAACTCAAAATTTACCCTTTTCTCGTATTCCAAGTATGTTGTTGGCAAAATAAAAATTACTAGTAATTAAAAATGCTGACTGGTTGGAAATGAACAGAGTCTAAATATGACGCACTTTTCAACCCATTAATTAGTCGGAATAATTATTCGTTATAAAATTACTAACTCTTAACACTGCATCATTTCTGGCTATTGTGTTTGCACTTCCACTGACGAATAGATTCTGAGCGAGTCTCCCGTCTCTGAATACTCTGTGTGATATGATGGGTGCGGTCATCTTGTCGTTGTGAATATGGTGCATGCATGGCATCATGCCGAAGCGAGAGCGTGGCTTGTTTTTGCATCGTCATCGCCACAATCTCATCTTTTGTCCAGTACTGCGCAGTATTCCTGATTTCAACTCCGAAACGTTTTACAGAGCAAAAGTACTGTTGAGTTCCAGTTGTACATATTAGACCTTCATTCATGGCATTTCATGTGGCAAAATCGCATGGCATGGCATGGCGAGATTGAAAATCGCATTTCATGGCATTTTGTTTACATTTCATGTTGAAAACACCTCATGGCATGTCATGTAGCCATTTACATGCATTTACATGCATGTACATGAACTATGTGTTTTTTTTACTAAAAAGAAGGCTCATATGCTGCATGTTAAGTCATGTAGTATTAATGTGGGCCATTTTGAACCTTACAATAATAAATAGATTCTTCCAAACGCTAATCAATACGATGAAACATCAAAAAAATTGCCAAAAAATCTAAATTGAGGGCCAATTAATTTGAAAATTACGTATAGACTACGTAAAAATGGCTATAAGTTACATGCATTTACATGATTTGAGATCATGTCATTTTACTTTGGGTCATGTCATCGCGTTGTAAGTCATGTCATGGCATGTAATTTACATGCCATGCCATGATATAGAAAAATGCCATGAGGTTTCATTTAAATGCTACATGAATGAAGGGCTAGTACATATTGCTTTACTCAACTCGCTCTAAAAGTTGTCTCCCTGCCTACTTGAAACATGTTGCTGCTGCGTTTCCAAAGTATATCGCAGCGTCTTGACTACATTCTACACAAAACAGTATGTATATTTGTTTCGTATTTGGGCCAGCACTGCACTGCCTTTTATATTATTTTGTACTGTACTGTTTCACTGCCTTCTTTAACGTAAGGTCTGAATGAGAGCATTCATTCTGCTACATAAAGACTTTGCATTTCAGCTTGTGTTTGCAAGAATTGTACGTGTCTGTCTAGGTGTATAGTAACTTACCATTTGCCTTCTTTCAGCCACAAACACAAATAAACAACGAAAGCAGTGCTGACAATTGTTACTGTATCTTCAAATATACTACTTCAAATAGCATTTAAGCAGTATGACAGTTGACAGTACTTTTAGAGTACGCTCAATTTTTTGGTGGAAATGCATGATATTTGCAACTGTCCTCCAGAGACACACAGGAAAGGATGATGATGATTCTAGTGGAAGCAGTGGCATATATAATATATACTGCTTATATCTTGGGGATATATATATGCGAGTAGTATACCTCTTTGTACAATAGATCATGTTTATTTGTTCCATTATTTTGGTCATATTTATCTGACACGGCAGCTTGTGTAGACCGGTCACACAGTTTTAGAATACTTCAGTGGTGCCCTAACTGAAATGTTTGTTAAAACGCTTATTAAAGTACACATATAACGTTGGATAATCATGTGCGTTTGTGCTAGACTTTGTCTCCAAATGTATTACTAAAATAATATTTGCAGATAGATTCGCATGCATGTAAAAGCTTTATGCCTATTTCTGTGTTTAGTGATAGCTTTCTTTTCCTTCGTTTACTTTCATTTAGTTTATATTTTGAGAACGATTCAAATTAATACGCTTCCTCGCCTGCTCATCATTATAAGAAGGCCATGAATAAAGATAGGACATGTACCTTTTCAAATTTATTTTACTTTTGTAGCTAGTTGATTGTAAGGAACATATTTTTCAGCAAGTATTTGAGCGCCTTGAAAGCCATGAAATTTTAAGCAGTAGGAAATGTGTTGTTGTATTAATTTTATGTTGACAGCAAGTGGATAAAGTCGAATATTTTTTATACCGCTTTTTAAACTTGTATGTAAAATGGTTGCATGAGTTTTTTTATGAGAACTGAAGGTTAGTCCGTGACACTGGTGATGATAAAATTGTTCGTGTAATGTTCCACGCCCGTTTGTCCGTGACTTTGGATGGAGAATGCGCAGTTGAGTAATTTGCTCATCTCAGAGCTGATAACATGGAGCGGGAGGAAGATATAGCCGTATCGTTTTCAAGGAACACATCCACATTTTTTATTGACGCCGATGCTCCTGCATGACGATTTCGACTAGAGCATAGGTACAAAAAGAATTCGACTAGAGTGCCGTTACAAAAAAATCAATGTGACGAGATCAGGGTGACAAATAGATAAGTTTGTATGATGATATGTTAACGGCACGAATTTATCCTTGCTCGCTTAACGATATTATTATGCTTGGAAAGGGAAGGCACTATACTGTTAAATTGATTCATAAAAACAAACGTTTGTCCCATCGCACGTATGATAGTTAACAGAGAAACGCAAGAAGCTTTAATTTTATTTATGAAACTAGTGCTTTTGGAAAAAAAAATTAGATAAAAAAATTTTTCAGTGTCGGATGAAGTAAGAATTTTCTTACATATTTCCCGTTAATGTTTCCAATAATCATTAACTGTATGGAGCATGAAACGAGCTGAATTCATTTTCAATCTTACCTGTGACGATTTTTTAGATAACCAGAGGCGTAGAATCCGAGCGAGACGTAGTTGTATTTGAGGTGTAGGTAGAAAATATGAGCGGATGCCATTCATTTTGAAAATAACTTACTATGGAAAGCCATTGTGCAATATGGGGAGTACTATTCATTGGAACGGGAAAATATTTATATATAAATATAAATATTAATAGGAAAAGTATCATAAATGTTCATGTATGCTGTGAGAGTGATTTATTTTTAAAAGAGTAGTTAAGTTTATTACATAAACAGAAATTCGAAGAAATTACATGTTACATTCATTATATTTAAATACCAAATAAGCAAAGTACAAATATGCTATTTATTATAAATTTCCACATATGTCGCAATTTTGTACGCTTACCATTAACAAACAAGCTTTCAGATACATAACTACTAACATCAGTCTACCATTTCCCAACAATTAAAATTTACAGATATTCATACCCTGCAGTTGACAATTACTTGCAATTACAATGAGGATACTACATGATGCATTTCATGTTATCGAGCCCTCTTTTAGTCAACGCTTCAGCGCAATCACCAGTAATGAAAGTAATCATGTTGCACATACATTCACCCAAGACCTTGCCTGGCGTACTGGAGATACATATTATTACGCACAAGTAACATAATGTGTCTTGTGTATGTACATACACCAGCAATCATATCCTCATGATTGTCGCTGCGAACAACAGTATTGTTTTCAAGCTCTACTAACAAGGTATCGTGCCTAGCATTTATTTGCATCCTTATTTATCTCATATTTCCCCACATAACGGTCATATCACTACAGTTGGGTCATCCACCCAAAATGTTGTGCACAAATAGATTCTTTAAAAAATATTGTGAGGAAAACCAAATATATACCTTTTATTCATTTCTGCTCTTCAAATTATGGCACACCGGTTCTCTGTATAAAAACGGATAGTTAATTGGACATACCTTATCCTACAATTCAACTTTTCAGTCCATGAAAATGATTACCCAAATATTCAATAAAATTGATTCCTCCAAATCAGAATGCAAGCAAGTTTTGAAAAATCAGCTCATCCGACATTACGGTATCATACGTCAAATTGTGGCATGTGAAGCCAATCCGATTATAACATTAAAACAAGCACACAATTTCTAGAAATGCCCTGAATGGTTTTGTTCACACATATTTTAAACGAAATTACGAAAATGTCCTACATTAGCATTTGTGTTTATGGATTTTGTGTCCATCTTGGTAATGTTTGATACAAAACTTGGGTATTATATTTTTAACACAAGAAATTAGCAACTGACAAATTCGCACAATCCATCATCGGGAACGAAGGTAAAATATTAATTTGGGTTGCACTCGGTTGATGCCGCGTTCATAATGTCGTTATCACAACAGTCAATTATTTAAGATTAATATCATGCGGATACATCATATCACTCAAGTTGCCCTGTAGAGTCATTCCTCAAGAATCGACGTAATTTATTTGCTACTATCCAATATGCATTTCGGTAAATGCATACTCATGCATCATGCAAATATAGTTCCGCATACTGCTGATATGTTTTTACGTGATTTTGAAGGTCAGTAAACATTATGCCTTCCTGGAATAGTAAATTGGATTGGTCGTCAATGCCACTTCAAGCAATGTATACATACGTTGTATATATTTAGTCTCTTCTAAATTATTTACGGTTCGCATCAGCATAAAACTGCCACCAGTTTTCATTATACCTTTATGAATGCAATTGGCAGCTACCTACCACCATGTCCTTAAAAATGCAGTAGCATATGCAATGCATGTTATTACAGCATTTGTCATGGAATTTACGCCAACGCAAATTTGTTTCTAAGGCGTCATATGTCTACGGTTGTCACTATCCAATGGACAACAGCAAAATACCAGATAAACTGTATGTGCGGCATCAGTCTATAACCTAAGCTCAAGTGAATTATTAATCTTCATTTTAATTCATCAGACACACATTCAACATTGATGAACGTCCTAGTGTCCGGCGAACTAATTACAGTGGATCGCCTAATCTGTTTTCAAAAACAAGATGAAGGAGAAACTGGAAGAAAAGGATTTCCTACAGTTCAATTTTATCATAGTCTAATTTGCATTACGTGCTTTCACCTTAAAGGATAACAATGATTCGTGTCTATCCAATCAACTCTGTAATTAGGTTAGTAACTTATTGATTCACGATGTTCACATCCAGGAGTTCAAAACTGAAAATTATTTAACGTTGTACAAAGTAACGGTACATTATCTACATTAGCAATCCGGCGGAATCTCAGTGCACATTCATTCAAACAAATCGTCTGCCAAACACCTGCAAAGACTGCCTGAAAGAACGCGACAACTATGCGAGAAATTATGCCTTTCTGTGTATCCTACATATTCCGAGTTCATCGCATCTCATTAGTTTATGTATGCGTCGATTATACATTTGCTGTTTTTTAAACGAACGAAAACGTAACTAGAATTTAGTTAGGTAAATAACAGATTTTAGTGATGGTCGTGAAATGCCAGCGCCATGTTTTGCGACTTATTTTGAAATTTTCTGAAACTTTAGGGGAAATATAAACCAAATACACATTAAATGGTTAATGAAAGCAGCATGTCCTAAAATGTCCGTTCTCCAATCTAGGTTATCTAAATATATTGCCATTGACTGACATAGCGACCCGGTACAATCTCAAAATCGAAATGAAACGAAGGAACTTGGACACATTAATTAGCAGGGTTGTTAATATTACTGACTATTTTTTTCATGATTACAGATTAATGATTACTCTGTAGTCACTTTGAGAGCTGTGATTACAGATTAATGATTACTTTGTAATCATCTTCTGGGCCATGATTACAGATTAATGATTACTTCGTAATCATCTTGAAGATTGTGATTACAGATTATTGATTACCCGTTAATCTCTATGAAAGCTGTGATTACTTCTTTAAGAAAAATTACACTTCGAATTACCAAGATTGCAATAAACATTCATAGTTCAATGATTAGGCTGACGAATAGTTGTTTATTTATTGTGTATATGTTTATTATTTATTAATAGCTCTTAGAATAAAATATAGCTAATTCTGAACCAAAATTAGCCAGTTGTACCTATAAAGAAGAAAATTAAATTCAAAATTTATGAATGGATTGCTTAAAACGGTTTATTTTTACTTATGTGGAAGGTTTGAAAGTTCACAAAAATAAAATATGTCAGTTATCAATCCATCCAGATGGACATGATTATTGATTATAGATTACTGTAATCAAAATTGCCACTTCATGATTACAGCTTACTGATTACATGGTTCAAATGTTAGTGACTTTGATTACTGATTACAGATTACTTGGTTAATCACATCAACTGGCTTGATTACTGATTATTGAGTACACACAAAGTAATCTGATTACTAATCTAATTATTGTAATCAGTAATCATTAACAACCCTGTTAATTAGGCATAGTATAGGAAGTTCGGTAAATTTACATAGGAAGGCCTTTGATAAGAAAATGAACGAAGACTGTTCATCAACTCTCTTGTCGTCGTTTTCGTTGATGGAGGAAAATATTATGGCGCAATAAATGCTTGTCGCTGGTGAGCAGAAAATGATTCCCCAAAATGTCGAGATGTGTGTTTTTATATTGTCCAAGTTCACTGCTCCAAAAGACGCCGCACTGAGCGCATCGAACTCAACGAAACAGTCATCAGGGCACTTGAACAGTGAACACCTTCAACCTCGGGGAGTTGTTATGGTAAATGTAATTATAGGTTGTAACGTGTCGTCTTGATATTGGTACTGATTAGGAGACACGCCTCTATGCAGAAATGATGTGAAATGGAGAGACCTGAGTACTGAATGTACAAAATATTTATTATTTATTAATAACAACTAACGTACGTAACTTTGTTCAATTAATAATGGTTAAGCAATTTTTAATTGATAGTCTGGATCTACAGTCAAGAAGACTGAAAAGGCCGACGAGTAGACCCGATTTATATAAATATTAATTACTGATAGAGACGTATAATTTTTTACCTCCCAGTCCTAATAATAAACTCCTGCCTCATGGTATCTTATGATGAACATTCTCTGCCATATGCATCTGGTTCAATGTTGGGTGATTCTCGGTGCTCAATTGATTGGTATTTTATATACATGAGGGGCTACAAGGTATTATGTAAATTACAGCAAATTCCGGTCTTGGCAAATCAATGAATAAGAAATTCAAATCTCGGTGGTATAAAGATATACAGGAAGCAAGGAAAAAGTGCATCTCAACGCAGGTCAGGTTCATGAAGATCCCAAAAATGTGCATCAAACCAGGCAAGGGTGCCAACTTTTACCTTCGCCGTGATGAACCCACTAACAAGAATACTGGACATTTGGATACGGTACATAGTTTGGATACGGATTTGAATACAAGGTACTTAGTTTTATGGATAATTCATCCACTACAAAGATGGGAAAGCCTTCTTATATGCAGCATTCAACACAGTTCTTTGTTTCCCTACGGTACACGTTTTCGCGTAAAACTATTCAATTGAATGTGTTGTGCATGTATGGTATAGTGAAGATACACATCACTACCACAGATTTCTAGTGGATGCAGAAAGAACTAAAGATGTTAGGATATAAATAACCGTGAGCATTACGTTGGATACTCCATTCCAAAATAACCATTTTGAAATGGAAAAATGCGTCCCTTATTTCCTCTACTTTTTAGCTCACGAAAAGTTCAGGTTAACTACGAACATTAAGAATACACTAAAGTAAATTTAGTATTTATGTCAAACTTTCTCCATTTCTGATGACAGGAAGTAACTGTGGCAAAACACATCCGAATGTTACAATTGATAAGATGGAGGTGGATGAGGACGTAGTATTTCTTTCGGAAAAGGGAAATAGCAACCAGGTGTCAACACAATTGCAAAGCATCAATCAGATATTCCGGTGTTCACATATGACATCTCGAAAGCACTGTGAAACAGCAACAACGAAACAGTAACACGTTTCCCAAACAGTTTCGAATCGAACAGAACCTTGTCCGACCCCGAAGTTTAAACGAAAGTCCTCATTGGGGTACTCCATCCGCACGCCAGAATACGGAAGATGAACTCCAGTAAATAGATCCTCCGTGGTTTGCAAATTGATGACCTCTCGTCATTAAAGCATTGTAATCTGCTGCTCTCCTTTAACACTGAAGCGGGCTGGCCACATAGAAGAGGATCAAAAATTTTCCTCCGTCGTTCAGTACGTCGCACTTGTGACGAAGTCAGTGGCCGATCAGGAATATGTAACTGAAAAACTGTAACCTCCAGATCTTCCGAAAAGTCAGTAGACTTATTCTCTACATTTGTCAGCGTTACACACCCAGATGATGCACCTAGGCAAATGCAAATTCAAGAACAAACAGCATTTTAATTTTATTTCCTACTACTACAGCACACACCGGTACCGGGAATTCTAAGGAACCAAAATACACAAAATATTTCCAGTTTTTTCCTGAAGTGCAGTACAGTAAACAAAGTAGTTTTATATTACAAACATGTGATGGAGATTGGAACAACTGGTGGTATTTTTTCAGTTTTCGAACTAGAATTTATGAACTATTCACAACTGAATATTTTACACTGAAGCTGACAAGTGAGTTGCCTGATATAGGTGCGTTAAAAATAAATTTTCGTTACGTATTTTTTACAGGAATACTATCATGCAATCAGCGTAAAAGTCAAGGCTCACCGATTGAAACCGGAGCAAAATCCGGAAGACAAACTTTGGAGGGGATGCGTGTGCGCAAGTTTATACAACCCAATACCATGGGAATCCCGTATTGAACGTGTGGAATATTCTTCATTTATTTGATAATTTATTTGCTGGTGTGTAAATTCGACTCTTACGATTCGAGTGCAGGTACCCCTATTATTGATAAACTGCTCCAGAATTTTAGGTTTGATCTGCTCCCGCTTGTGCCATCAAGTGTGTGCTGACGTAATTATTGCAGACTATGAAGGCGACCGCGATTTTATCTGCAAAATTTGCAATGGCAACGTACACTTCCCCACGTTGAAAGTTGTGTCGTAGTGTAGGTGGGGGTTTCTTTCAGGATGAACTTGAAATGCCATGGCGCTAGGATCTTTGAAATGATCCCCGGGTACTGTTTTCCGAATACGTATACTTGCGCCATGCCTCATCTGCTTCTTGTTAACTTTTATTTTTTGGAAGCAGTGATGGGTCCTTTCCAACGTGCTTCATTATTGCATCCCTCGTCACCTCGGAAACTGAAAAAGCCTTATTTTTACGAATCGTCCGTGGAATAACCGATGTCATGGGAACATTTAAGTTTATTCGTTCGTACCTCAACGCTTGCCCTTGTGATTTTTTTGCGTTCAACTTTTCCAGCAGGTCAGTTCTTACCTCTGGATTAGGTCATTGGTGCACTTTTGCAATAAATTAATGAGTAATTTCTAAAATAAATGATCATGTTCGCACCTCGCGACGGAGTTTGTGATTTACCATCCACCGTAGGAAAATCCAGTACCGTAGGCGAGCGGTGTGCAAGCATCGTTTCAAAGCAACCAAGAAAAGCCCGTGTAAAACTGTTGAAACGATGCTGGAAAAAAGGTGACGAGTGAAGTTACAGCAACCAACAAAACACACGGGGAAGAAAATGATATGAACTTTTATCAAAATTCTTCAATAATCGTCATTTTGAACCAATTTCGCATTCACTAGTCTTCCAACTTGAGCAAGCCTGAGCAACAATGGCCGGAACGAGAAGAAGCTTCACCTCAAAACAAACGGGATTAATGAAGTAGTTTTTGATCAAGCTAATGAAGTAGTCCCTGCATCCATTCATCAAAAGGAGAATGAATGGCTAAAGCTAAAACACCAGGATTTGAGCAGCATGCTCCAGATGAGCTCCAGCAAGGCAGACAAGCTTCTGGACAGTCGGGTGCAGTGCAGCAGTCAGCCAATTTCAAAACTGGACTTAATATCGTTTATCAATCAAGAAATAACTTTGATGCTGATGCCATGCCGGCTTACCAACCACCCCATTCAGGCGATGAGATGAATGGAAGAGACGGTGTTGATAAGTTTCTATTTTCAAAGTAAATTGTGCGTGTTCCTTCAATTTACCAGTACCACTACAGATGAGGACCAATTATTGAACCGACTCAAGCCATTCAATCAACAATAGAAATTACTGCTGATGAAGGCGCTGTTATTACAGCAATTCCCGATTCAACCCATTCAGATAAGCAGATGAGTAGAAAATGCGTGAGGCGGCTTTTCCAGTACCAAGAACGCGAGCTCACCTCGTCTTTCTTTGATTGCACCGTGAGTTTTCATCGCATTCTCTGACTACACTGTTAATTTTTTTTCAGGAGAATAGACTGATTAAAAGAATTTAAAATTCCATCTGCACAAGTTTTCGACTGTTGGATCGGGCCCGTCAGAAAAACTGGATTACTCCACCACAAATTACTGGAGTTGTAAATAATGAACCGATTTGTAACTTTCTGAAAGAAGAAAAGCTCTTTTGCTTTCTGAGTGCGTAGATTGAGCTGATTGTGTTGATTTAGTTGATTGTTAGTACCACTTTTATTTTTTAACGTTCCACTCAACTTAAAGGTAAAGTAGTGATTTATAGGAAAGTTATAATAACGTAATAATATATATCAACGTCGATCTGTTACAGGGATTTTATTTAACCATAAGTATAGAAGCCGGCAATATTTTTACAGTACGGCAAGTGTTCTACACATTAAACGGTAATGTAAGTTAATTTACTCGGTGCTTCGTGGTCGCTTAAAAACGACGGTAGTTGATTCAAACCTGCAATTACCATGAAAATTTCACGTCACGTTCCAATTCAAATATTGTCCTTTTTATTTCCATCATAATTGCAACAACGAAATATGCGTAGAAAAATTACACATTAAAATGCTACAAATTTACCTGTCAGACTGTGGACAGGTCCTGTAGTCATGCGGGCATGAAATGACCACCACTGAACACATTTCAATCACACGTACACACAAATGTTTAAAAAAACTATAGTTGTACTTTTAACCGTTCTATTGTCACTTGCCACAAGTACGTGAAGTTTAACACTTGATTGAGCTTGCAGTTTTATGTAGATTTAAAAAGAATTGCTGCTGCAGAAGAATTTTGGGTGCAAAGTGTAATTTCTTGACAAGTTCTTGTAATTTTTAACGAGCTTTTCGGTCAGCACTAATGAATGCAATATATACTTTTATCTTATCATTGCTCCTCAACTTCTTCACTCGTAACACGTACATAAAATCACGGAAAATAATATTTATTAATGAGATTGTGATCCCCGAATTACCACTCAATCTGTGTTTAATTTTATTTCATCAGTGATTTTGACTTGAGCGTATCGTTGCGCTAAAATCTATCTAAAATAAAATATCTAAAACCTAAATAAATAATAATTCGAGCAAGATGGTTAACGATTATGATTGTGATGTTGCTGGTGTTGTTGTTATGCTTCATGTGAAGCAAGAGGACTGAGAGGTGGAACCCACGCCAAAATAAAGGATCGTTCAGTGCTGGTGCCTTTTTTCAGGATTACATTATGGTTGAGAAACTCAACGTGCAGCAAATGAAACGTGCTTTGTTGCAGCATTTTATTCTCATACATGCAACACAGCACCGGTTGTATACATGCCAGTGGTGATGTACATTGTTGTTGTTTTTGTTGGTACGGGTTATGGCAGCTGGAACAGGAAGTCTGATGGCCTCCAAAACAGGTTTAAAGGACGTTTTCGATAGGAATCGTTCGATCGAACTACTACTACGTATTTGAACTCCTTCGGCAGAATATTCGTGAGGTTCTGGAACTTCTACATATTTAACTTCAGGTATTGACTCAATGTCAAATACTATTGAAGTTCCAATTGGTAATTTTGCAAACTCTGCAGCATTGCAAGGATCTTCCGCGAGCACGGTCTCTTTGGCGTCTACAGTGTTTCAAAATCCGAAAGATTTATATTTCTTTGCTCAATTGCATAATGTATTTTTCCAGACACGGTATATAGAATAATTAATACTTTAAAACATTGCTTTTCGTAAATTGGTTAAAATTTGTAATGTCAACGGCAATGTGAGTATGCTTCTTATTAACAAACATCTGTAGGTGGTTCTAGCAGTGCAACAATTTGTTTATCATTCTCGTAGCCGAAAATGTTGCTGCAGCTTTTAAAATGAACTTCCACTAGACCGACTTCGTTATTATTTTCCTTGAGTTGTAATGGGGTTGTTTGTAAAATAAAATTGTTTCAAAACTAGCGGGTATGTTTGCAGACGCCTGTTTGGCACTTGTTAGCTAGACAAAACTATATAAAAACATCTCATTAGATCCATTATGGTGCAGGTAGCATTTCTTGCTCGTAATAGGATCCAATTATTTCAGAGTTCGAGCTGTCTTTTAAAAAGTATGTTGGTGGATTTGTCTGTGAAAAGATTTTATCGACCCAAAAGGTCTCGTCCGAGAATTTTTGCGTGTACCCTAAACAAAAGTGTACATTACTAGTTTGTCCCTTCAGACATTAAATTCTACCTTTGTCAAAACTTCCTTTCACGTTGATTCTAACACGTTGTCAGGTTTGAAACCTTGGTTTCCTAGGTTTTGCGCTAGCCTTCCTTGAGTACAAACGTTCCCAAACCAACTAACTGTTTTCTGGCTTTGTCGCGTAATTAGGACGCATTTTGAGGCTTGAGTTTTTTCATTATTGTAATTTTTTAAAACATTGTTCAGTACGTTCTTCCACTTATGTTCTTATGTTTGAATCGTTTCGTTTCCATCGTTTCCATTATTGTACGAATACATCTTTCGCAAATTGACGCTGCGAATATGAATATTTCATTGACGTGGTGTTTCATCGTGTGATTATAATGGATTCATAAATTTTACTACCTTTGATTTCCGATTGTGTATGCTATAGTATCTCCAAAAGGGATCTTGTATCCGAGGCAGTATATTCAGTTCCTGAAACAGAAAAAGTGTAAATACGAGGAAAATAATATCAGACGGTTTGGCCCTTGAGGTACTTACTCTTGTCAGTTTGAACATATGAAGGTTTCTTCTTTACTTGTTTCAACCATTTTCGCATTGCTGCATTGACGGCGTGTGGTTTCTTGGATGATAGGGGATAGGCAAATAATTGACAACTGGACAAATCCACAAAAATTATGTTTTTGAATGGTTTGTTGCCCTTGTCGTATTTTCGGGATAGCACAATCAAGTCTGAGGAGTACGTGCAATAATTTGTAAGTGGGAGACCACTTGCCTTCTTGGAGACTTTTCTCTCACTTGAACAAACTGGTAGAATTCGGGAAGCTTTTGCAATTCATTCTTAAATTGTTCTAATGACAAATTTTGGTTTTCTATTTATGTAAAATGACACTGCACTGCTGTACGACCCTTTAAATCGTGGATTTAAGAAAAATTTCTTTACGCTTGTAGATGGTTTAAGGGAATATTGTAGAAGAACATGCAGATACACTGCAAGGAATTGTAAGATGCGGGGACATGAAAATTCAAGGGTTGCTTCACGAGTGTACGACGAGGCCTACCGTACTACTGGCACCGTATGAAGTTTTGCTAAATGCCGCCCAATTTAGATATGAGAATTCAGCACCACCGAAAGATTACACCAGCATGGATTTTACTTGCTCCGTAAATGACCGTTAATGTTCATGCTTCCGGTAGCTAATAATAATATTAATAATTTCTAATAATAACTAATATAAATAATAACCTGTGAAGACATGTTTTCAAGCGGGATTACGTATTTCAAATGAATTGGCTATCCGCGTACATTTGTACTATATCTTGGATAATTGGATGTATTTTTTTCATTTCCATTGCTTCCTTATATTAAATGTATTTGTAAGGATTACGAAAACGTTATAGCATTCGTACGGCAGTCTACCATTCAAGTGCATTGCGTAGTTATACAATGGACATATAGAAATTAGGCAATCCTACCAATATGTTTTTAATTAATAAACATATGTGCTCCGTAAAACACAACTAAATGTTTAAATTGATTTGAAAAATCATTTTAATCCGTCCTACCTAACAATTTTAGTCATCTGAGTTTTCTTTCAAAGATTGCGATGATGTTGAATATATATATATTAGCTTAGCGATCCCATTTGTAGTTTTCTTGTATATTTATAAAAAATCCATACACCGAATACGTTTATAATGATCAGGTAAAAGTTGTAGCATTTTCTACGGGTGTGTGCCGTAAAGTATAACTTGGTTATTCAACAAAGATTGGGCAACAACATGTGGGAATTAGGCGATCTTGCCCACATATTTTGTAATTAATAAAAATATGTGTTCAGTACAATGCATGCCTATTTGATTAAATTGAGTTGAAATGGTTTATTTTTAATCCGTTTTATCTAACAATTTCACTCACCTGTCAGAGTTTTCATGAGCGTCTAGTCAGCAATATTTTTCAATTAAAAATTTTTTTGGACTTCGAGCAAAGGAAAAGAGAGCTTGCAATATTGTCGTAGGCTAGTAGTAGCTCATGTTTTTGTTCATCGATGAACGAACAGGCTTGCTGCCCACCACCGTGCCACTCCGCTCTTCTTATACTCGCTCGGCTCAAGGTCATCCCATTTCGGATTGGATTCATGTTACACCTCTTGTTGATCTGTTAGCTGAATGAAGAACATGATAACGCTTTCACTGCATGATTAGGCCGTTGGTGTAATCCAGGGTAAAGTGTTGTGATGTAGTATTTAAGCTTAAGTACATTTCTACTTGAATAGTATGGAAAAGATCATGGTCAGGTTTTGACTCAATATAGTATGCCAAATCAATACCATTACATTGTTTTACTTTTCTCCATCGCGATAAATTGAAAATGCGCACCAGTACCGGCTCAGTACACGAACGTATTTGTTGTGAAAGTCCAAAAATATGTTGATTTCATTTTCGTGAAAAAAGTAGCAATATTCGCTCTTGTTTGGATGTGATCATTCAACCGTTTTCACTTTCAGCTGAATATGTTTACGTATATCCTCCGAATGCAGAGGTTAACAAATTCTCACGATTGTGAGAGATGTTGTACTTTAAAAATGCTTTATCAAAAACTTTTGACTACTTACCCGTCCACTGTGATCTTATGGCAGCAATGTAAAACTTACCTAAATTTCACAGTTTCATTGTCAATAAAAGTTTTGAAATGTTCCGCTTCGTAATAGTAATTCATGTTGAAAAAAATATCGTGAATGCAATTTCATTTAAAAAATGCGTATGCAGAAAATTTATTCGAACGGCTGCAGCAAATACTAACACAATGAAATTGGCGCGGAAACGAACTTTCATTTGGAAAAATATTACGCCTTTTATTTTTCCATTTAAACATTAAACTGCATATTACTGAGTGCATTTTATTTTAAATGTACAATAAAGTTAAACCTATTAAACCATTACATCAGTTACCAAGTGAAATATTACTTATATATTTTTACCAATACTAGTTAATTCTATAATAAATTATCAGTAATAATTATTGCATTTAATGCAACACATTTTACTACCAATTATGTTTAAGATATTATTCACAAAAATTGTTGGAAATGGAACAAAATTTCTTAAACGTATAAATTTAACGGCTATAAATTCACCTCGAATCACCATTTTCATGCAACACAACTTATTATTTTTTTCAGCCAGAGTGCAACACCGCAGTTTTATTGAATAATATTTACCTTGATTGTGTCGCATTTATAAACAACTTTATATACAACTTTTATGACAGGCACGATGACTGCAAGTCCATTTGGTAATGCTCACAACCCAATATTTATTATAGTTTTGTTCTTGTAGCAAATATTAATTAATGCATTAAATACATAGTTTATTAATATATTACATAGCAGTTATATGTACATATGTTACAAGAAATTTTGGGTTGCATGCAAACCGCGAAAATTAACCAAAAATTAAAATATTCAATAAGATAAATCAGAAATGTGATGTGGTTAAGATATTTAATTCTAATTGTAAATTAATATTTATATCAATATTTGAAAATGTTCGTTAAAATTGGTTAACAGTATACAATTTCATGTATTTGTCTCCACCCGAAAAGATTCTAATTTTTGTTATTTTTACTACCAATTTTCAAATGCTTTTCAGAATGTCAACAACGCGATCTCGTTCTACTTTGTATGGTAGATACCATTGAGCCGTATTGTGTAAATTCAAAGCGTCTTGTGCGAGTTGATATACAGACTTTCCTTGTCCGTTTATTTGGTTATAATCGAAGCCTAACGAAAGAAGATACTCCAACGCATCCACATTAATCTTTATATGATACCACTCAGGCGGGTATAATGTAAGCGCCAAATGTAGAGCATTGTTTCTATCTGCATCTGTTGCGTTAAAATCTGCGCCAAGCTCCACGATATGTCGCAAAAGCGTGCTATTCTGATTATGCCCTTTAGCGGCATAAAGAAACAACGAGTCAAGTTGAATACGATTCTGCATATTTCCACGTGAATGGATGATTAGGTCGAGAGTTTCAGGTGGTAAATCCTCTTTATATATGACAATGATGTCGAGGTGTGTAACTAATTGCTTATTATATCCTTTGCCTTTGCAGTCTTCAATGAAAAAACGACACAGCTCATGAAAGTCGTCAGGATACATTTTGGTTACATTAGATAAAACAAGATCAAATAATCGTGATTCGATCGTGAATCGTTTTACTAACAATTTTAACATTTCTAAATGGATGTCAGTCAGTGGATTGTGAAAAATTATATCAGATTCTTGCAACAGGACCTGCCCATTTTGGCAGAGAATGTACTCTACAACCTCATTTTTCTTTGGATTTCATCACGCGTACAAGTGTTATTATATGGTGCACATATATAGATTAAATTTTTATTTTCATGGGATATTTTTGAGAAAAAGAATTGTGTCATCTCTAAATCACCCCGCCGCGCGGCATACTGGAGTGGTGTAGCACAGTGCTTCGGAATCTTTCTACAGTAAGCATACAAGTCGAATTCTAGGCACTCGTTGAAAAGACTAAACAATTCATCCACAAGTACAACATCAGAATAAAATGCAGCCGTATTAAGTAGTTGAAGGATTCGCTCAGATTTCCACCATATTGTAAGTCTTGTCTTCAGCTTTAGCCATGGAAGTGTGCCAATTTGGCCATAGATGGATTTTAAAAATCCAAAAATTCCTTCGTATTTATGATACATTGTGGCTTCAAGAATGTCGAGCATTGAGCTGGGGCTTGACGATGAAAACACCTGGTACGCTGTGAAACGGTTTGTTGTGATGGAATGATTTTGCAGATGGTAGTTCAAGAAATATGTCAGCAAAACTAATTCAAATGTATTACAATAGCCATGATATTTTCTTCCCAATGAATACAATACAAAGTTCATTTTCGAACAACGTGGTTTAATTCGTGTTGCGAATGCACAGAAATATCCACCAAAGACATACCTAATTATTTTGGTACGAAATGATGTATTTATATCTTCTAAATCCTCCAAACATGTTAGTTCCTTCGCAATCAACTCCGCAACTAGGAACTCTGCAAATGTTCGGTGTATAAATTCCAGTGACTCGGTGTTTCCATTGGGTCGAAGTTCCAACAAACCAAACGATAAAGCTCTCAAATTAGATATATTTCCGTCTACTAAATACCCATCATAAAGATCAGGACACACTGTTCGAAGAGCAAGCTTCTCGTGAAACCGTTTCGAATCTCGGATTTCAGCAGCTGAAACATTACTTGTATTATGATGGTCTGGGTCCTTCGGATCTGGAAATCGAAGGTCCATGTAGCGTGTGTACATTTTGGCAATCGAAGTTTCAAAACTGCAGCAATCTTCTAAGGAAATGTCTCTTGTCGAGCTAGAATATCTTTTTACATATTTTCTGTATATGTCGGACAGAAGACGACATTGGATTGGAAGTCCTGTCATTTCTCGCTCTTCTTCGTTGAGGTTGCTTCTGTAACCTCCGATGCAATATTCCGCGAATGTAACCAGTTTCTCTTTGTCCAAATATTCTGCCATCCAAGAATTTGCAAGAAAGCTTATCTGATTTTCAAGGTTAAATGGCCGAATATCGTAAGCGATTGCACCAAGTGCTGACTCAAGTTCATGTCTCATGTGTGGCCTTGATGTAACGTAAATCCTTGAGTTCGTAATTGACCTTGAAATTGTTGATAAGATTTCTCCAGTTGTGTTGACATATTTTTCTTGTACTTCATCAAATCCATCAAAGAACAACTCCAGCTTGATCCTGTCCTTTCTAATAATTTCAGAAAGGATGTGTCCTCCCATTGGAGATGCTGCTATGTACTCAAGCAACAGATTTCTAACTACTGAGTGGTCGCTTCCGTTGAGTCCCGGATTGCTCATGGCAAACTGCGAGAATTGGGAAAGTTGAATAAACACAGTTATCCTATCATGTTGTACATGAGACATCTTCCTAGCCAGGTTTGCAAGCAGGACTGACTTGCCCATTCCGGGCAAGTCGCAAACACAGACTCCCCGACCTTCCTTCTTGAAAATCTCATCAGCAAATTCGTCTTCTGTTAACGTTGGCGAGTTATCCTTCGATCCTTCTTCAAGGCTAAGGTACTGGTTCAGAATTCTGGATCCACCCGAGGTTTCTTCGACGATGAAACAATTGCCCTCCAATTTGAGGAGATGAGCGGGTACCGTTGCGTTCGAGCGGATGTCTTGCCAGTCGTCATCGTGATCCAGGAGGATGAACCGAGACTTGACCTTGTCTAGCTGACTTCCTGATGATTTTATCGAATAGCGATATACGAATTTGGACAACTGATTACGGTCGACATCTCTGAAGACGAATACGTCAGGACAGACAACTTTAAAGATATCTGGATTCAGCTGAAGCCGTCTTGAAAGCGATCTGGGCACATAGTAAGGGAGTGGTGGAGGAATGAAGTCGTGGACAAGTTGCAATGCTTCAGTGTTGGATTGACCTTTAAGCCACAAATCCAGATACGCTGTAGGACATAGCGTGGACTTGAGGGTTTCGTCCACTTTCTTCATCTCATCCTTTGTGAAAATGTCCACAAGTGATTTGACTGCTCCACAGTAGCTAACTTGAAGCTCAGAGAGGACTCTTCTCGCCAGTTCTTCTACAAGGATATTCAATGCGCCCGTTTGATTCGTCTCTGCCAGAGCTTTCGCCAATGCAGTGTATCCATCAGTACGTGTCTCCACTATTTCGTACAGCAGCATGGTCTTCTGTAGTTTTGCACGTTTGCTCCGCTGTTTTCAAAGCAAGCATTAAAATAAATATTATAAGCAAAATAAGTAGTAATCCGGAAGAAGCGTATATGAAATAAAGTTAAGTATATGCATTTGTATTACAATTTTTTTTAAATATAGAATTATTCATTAATCGTAATGTGCAGGTATGGGAATGAATAAGTGCGGATGGGCGAATGAAATTACTAGCCGATATAATGCTGATAAGCCTAGCTGATAATAAAGTGTAATTCATATATACATGAAATTTACAAACATTTAGTTCCATCTTCAAATGAATCATTTGTGATATGAGCAGCATTTTTTGGCCAGTGGCAACGAAAAACAGGAGCATCTAGATTTTTGCAATAAAATGGATATATCGGTATGTTATGATGACAAAATGTCATTTGTACAATTTCAGTGCTTCCTCTGCTCTACAGTGGTGGAGGGCCAGTTTATTGAAAAAATGAGAGATTAGTACATTTGACTTTTAATATTTCCAAGGGTATTGAAGGAACATGGCTATTATTTTACAGTATTAGTAACGCTGGTGCAACTTTGTTGATATTAGTTATTTCTACATAATATCGTCAACTAAGTACTCCAAAACGGGCTCTATTCAACGCAAAAAACAGCATCCAAAAACATTAACGTTTGGCTGAGAAATCGACGGAATAAAAAGGTTTTTTCATTTCATTTTTTGCAGTTTTTGGAATTCCAGAGTTTGTATCTCATGAAGTAACCTATAATGGATTACGAGTGACTACCCATTTTGATGCCAAGAATTTGCACTACCTTACACTGATATCAGCATATATATCTGGGTTTAAGTATTGAGAGAGGGTCAATCACGCAAAATGTTACTGTTGACTCAAAACTGTCCCGAAAAATATTTATCCTCCATAACTGTTGCAAGAAGAGGAAATTAAAATATATGAGAGAGCCACTTTGGCTCCCTTTCCATAGCTATCAGCAGCACGTGAATTCATCCCGAAAATCCATCATGTCTAGGAACTATTACAATTTTACTAAGGTAACTTTCGACAAACCGAAAGCAAAACATTTCAAGGTATGTCTTAAAATCCAGCCTAATTATTATTTCTGGTTGTCTGTACCGATGATATCATCACAACCTGCCATGGTGCGCCACCAATGTAAGGCTTTCAACAGAATAAGTGTAATTTGGCTGTATTTGCTAGTTTTACTTCATAGTAGACCATTTTTGGATAGGTATGTGTGCTCATAATTATTTTTCGGCATTTTCCGATAATTCGATGAACTTTTCCGTTGTCGCTCTTACGAAAGTTGCCTTAGTAAAGTTGATTTAATTGCTAGACATGATGGAGTATCAGGGAGATTTCACGTGCTGCTGATAGCTGTGGAAAAGACGCCAAAGTGGCACTCTCAGAATTTTTAGTTTCTTATTCGTACAAAAGTTATGGGAATAAATATTTTTGAGGACAGGTTTGGGACAAATGCAACTTTTTCTGTGATTGGCCGTCATTTCAATACGCAAACCCAGATATATATGTTGATATAAGTATATGGTAGGGCAAATTCTGGGCATCAAAATGGGTGGTCACCCGTATTCATGTATAGGTTACTTCATGAGATACAGATTCTGGAATTCCAAAAACAGCAAAAAAAACGAAATGTAATAAATTTTGTTCCGTCGATTTCTCAGCCATGAAATGAAAATAAGATGCCACCAAAGATGCACGAAATACCCGTTACTAATACTACAAAATAGTAGCCATGTTCCTTCAATACCCTTGGAAATATTAAAATTCAAATGCACTAAGCTCTCATTTTTTCTAAAATCTGGCCCACCACCACTGTAGAGCAGAGGGAGCACTGAAATTGTACAAGTGACACTTTTTCATTCTAATCAACCGAGGTATCAATGTTATTGCAAAAATCTAGATCCTCGTGTTTTTCGTTGGCAACGGCCAAAAAATGTTGCTCCATATATGTTCCCAATTCACCCCAAACGTCCGTTTTTATGTCACATGTCCACACCGACCCTATATGTCCTACCCTACCCTAAATTGCTGTGCTGACCATAAATGTCGCCAGCCTCAATCAAAAATTTCATGAACTACTGCAGACAGATATCACAGAAAATATGAGTACTGTATACTGAATAATTATGCATCGGATAGGGCCAAATGCACAATATTCTTTGGATAAAATAAATTGAATTTCAAGACCGCAGCATCCTCTAACCGACAGCTAGGCCTGAGCTGTAGCAGTGGCTATCGGAGCTGGGTTGAGAAGACCCGAAACAAATGGATTTGTTTAGATGCCAAAAGATACTGATGTTTTTATTTTCTTGTGCGAAGCTTTTTATACAAAACATCATGCTGAAGGCATGACGTAAATTTGATACATTAAGAAGAAAAATGTTATTGATTGATGTCAGTATTGACGTCAGAATAAGCATTGAATACAATGTTATCCACAAGCGCATGAGTGCGGTTTCCTGATTAAAATGTACAAGGAAATTGAGTAATTAAAATAACTACTTTGAAATGCATTATATATTGATTTAGCCCACGATCTTGTGGTTAAATGAATAAGAAAGAAACTGAATGTCCAATGTCACTGAACAAAAGGAACGGAAATAAAAATGCATTCATAAAATCTTAAGTGTCACACGGGATTTGACGTAATTTTTCCATGTAAAAACTAGATAATTTCACGCAAAAATAGATAAATTGAAGGTAATGATTTACGTCAATTTTAACCCAATTTTCATACCAAATAAGGAATTTTACATGTTCGCAATGCTGATGCATAGCGCAACATATACTGTGCGTGGACTTGGGCTTGCCATAGTACCATGTGAAGCCTGACAGCGTAGCAATTTAATTAATCTATATGATACATCTTTTACAAATGACACTAATGTCGCAGGCGGCGTAATATCTGTTTCCGCATTAAATGTTTGAGATGCCCTCAACAATCTGAAGGAATGACTTCCGCAAATTTTTAACCAGCTATTATGACAGTATTGCCACGTTTGTGAAGTTTGAACATTTTCTTTCTTTTTTTATTTGTCTTCAGAATTTGGAAAGAAATCTTTGTGAGATATCTCCGTCGCAAACGCGATTTTTATACGTTGATCTTTATTATGGAGGATGTGTTGCTATATTTATTACATACTCGTCGTCTACATCGGAAAGTTCTCTTGTGCATATTTGTTGTGTATATTCCATCATACATGGATGATTGTTTTATTGACTCAATCTAACTTCGATGTTGTAGTGTACGCAACTAAAAATAAAATCAACTTGAAATGTTTGGCATGATTAAAGTTAATGGATAGATTTACGGACGTCGCATTGAATGTATGGTCGGATTTGTTTGCTTGGAATCTACATTTTTGCGTTGGTTGAGGGATACATCACATCAATAAAAACAATCAATCAACAAATGAATACGGGCAAAAGATATCGTCAACGATAACGGACGCGAAAATTGTAATCGCTTGACGTGTCCAGAATTCTGCTACCTAGCCTCATGGTATTTTTATTACGTATCGCATTTTGATTGAATTCAAGGCATTATCTACTTTACATTGCATTGAGATAACCTACTTTACATCAACAAGCTATGCGCAGGTGTGTGGTGTGGACGAGATATGAAGGCATTGTAATAGATAATGGAAAAATGAATAAAATATTGAAATGGTGATGAAATTTATACAGAGAAGTTTAGACTTAAGACATGTTACCCTAGTAAGCCTACTTCACCATTAATTTTAACTTAGATTTTGTTGACCAAAAAGATGCAATATGTTTATCTGAAGGAAGCTCGCGAAATATTTACTTCAGCTTATTAACATTTAGTAGACTAAATCCTTTTTCTTGCGCAGCGAAATGAGAATGCAAAAAGTTTGCGGAAAGTGGCTGTATGTGTGTGTTTTTACAAATGTGTACGCAGATAAGTAGCATCAAAAGCGTATCATGAGCGTGAATGTTTAATGCGTTGCAGTAGTGCTGATAACATGACCTCACACCGTCCAGTTTCCGAACAACAACGCATTACAGATAACCGAAT